>NW_024121477.1:1177515-1456938 GCF_016745375.1 Pimephales promelas
ACTTAAATGGCAATGATAATTACCTATTAATTGTTATTTAAGTGAAATTACTGAACTTAAATATACAAGTTTTACAAAAATCATCATTAAAGAAGAAAATTTCAAATGGCATTTAGAGGCTTTTGCATCTGAACTCTTCATATATTAACTACAACTTTTGCCTCAAACTCCAAATTACTGCTTATTACTAGTTAGTGAGGTAGTTAGGTTTTGAGTACGATAAAGGGATGTAGAATAGGGTCATGCTGAATATGTACTAAACAGCCAATATCCTTGTAATATGCTTGCTAATAAGCAACTAGTTAATAGTGAGAATTAGACCCCAAACTAAAGTTTTACCAATGATCTATGTATAAACAAACATATACTGTAGATTTTGCCAGCTAAAGTAGTACTGGTTTAAACCCCTTTTTTTCCTTCAGAACTGAATTTAGAAATTATTCGTGGCATAGATTCAACAAAGTGCCGAAAACATTCCTCAGACACTTTGGTCCACACTGACACAATAGCATCACACAGATGCTGCAGATGTCGGCTGCACATCCATGATGCAAATCTCCCATTCCACCACATGCCAAAGGTGCTGTATTGGATTAATATCTGGTGACTGTGGTGGGCCTTAGAGTACAGTGAACTCATTGTCATGTTGGAAGTAGCCATGAGAAGATGGGTCCACTGTGGTCATAAAAGATGGACATGGTCTGCAACAAGTCCGGTAGCTTGTGGTTACGCGATGCTCAATTACTACTAAGTTACAAAGTGTGCCAAGAAAACATCCCCCACACAATTACGACACCAGCAGCCTGAACCGTTGATAAAAGGAAGGATGGATCCATGCTTTCATGTTGTTTACACAAAAGTCTGACCAAAAAAAATCAAAATGTCGTAGCAGAAATCGAGACTCAGACAAGGCAAAGTTTTCCCAAATTCTATTGAACAATTTTTGTGAGCCCATAAACAGGAGTGGCTTATGTGTGTCTTCTGCTGATGTAGCACATCTGCTTCATAGTTCAATGTGTTTCAAAATATTCGTTGGCACACCTCTGTTGTAACGAGTGGTAATTTGAGTTACTGTTTCCTTTCTGTTTCCCTACAGTAGTCACATTCAAATCCAGACTCAAAACACATCTGTTTAGCTGTGCATTTACTGAATGAGCACTGTGCCACTGTTCGTCCAATTGTTACTGCACTTAATTTTTTATTTTTTTACAGTTTTAATTTACTGTATTTTATTTTTATCATAATTTTTATTTTTCATTATTACTTATTTTTTATTCTAAACTGTTTTAATTATTCTGATTTATTTTGATTATCCTAATTTCTTCTGTGTAAAGCACTTTGAATTACCATTGTGTATGAAATGTGCTATATAAATAAACTTGCCTTGCCTTGCCTTCTATCTGCTCAAACCAGTCTGGCCAATCTCTTCTGACCTCGGGCATCGAAAAGCTATTTTCGCCCACCGAACTGCAGCTTTACTGGATATCTCTTTTTCTGTCCATTCTCTTTAAACCCTCTTTATTTTTATTTTATTTATTTGGTTTTTTTTTTGCTTAGGTTTGACACTTTTGCTGTTGGTGAGAAGGTGTCTTGTGATTTAAAAGGAATACTATACATAACCACTTCAAGGCCCCTGTGATAAATCCTGCTTTTAATGTTGATTATATGTCTATGTGGTGTTTTTAAACCATGTAAGACCCTTTAAATCATCTTTCTTCCCTATACCGATGCTCAGTTTGCGTGCCTAAATGCGATTGACGATTAGATATTTGCGTTCACAAACAGTTGAGCAGGGTGTACCTAGTTGTACCTAATAAAAGTGGCCACTATGTGTGTGTGTGTATATATATATATATATATATATATATATTTATGTATATATGCATATATATATATATATGTATATACATGTATGTATGTATATATATATATATATATATATATATATGAAGAGTTCAGATGCAAAAGCCTCTAAGTGCCATTTGAAATTTTCTTCTAGAATGATAATTTTTATCAAGCTTGTATATTTAAGTTCAGTAATTTCAGTTAAATTGCAATGAGGATTACCTATTAATTGTCATTTAAGTGAAATTACTGAACTTGAATATATAACCTTGATAAAAATGATCATTTTAGAAGAAAATTTCAAATGGCATTTAGAAGCTTTTGCATCTGAACTCTTCATATACATATATGTATGTATATAAACATATGTGTGTGTATATATATATATATATATATATATATATACAAAGTATATATATATGTGTGTGTGTATATATATATGTATATCTATATATGTATGTATATATGTATGTGTATATATATATATATATATATGTGTGTGTGTGTATATATATACACACATATATATCGCTGGGTATATTCAGATGTTCAAATTCAATTCGATTTAGATTCACAAGCTCTCAATTTGATTTCGATTTGCGGTTCGACTATAATGAATATAGATGTAATACAAATCCATATTTATAAAAAGAACAGTGTATTAATTAACCTCTTGTAAACTTATGTCCAAAGAAATTATCAGCCACAAAGCTGTATATAAAACTGTTTTTATTTTAAAACTCGGGATAGTTTAAAATTGCTTGAATGTTTAAACTGGTAAGACTTAAACAGACATGAAAATGATAAACGTTAGTTACGATCCAATGCTGGCTCGATTGTGCAAGTGAATATTCCGCCATGTCCCCTCTCCTAAACACGAGTGTGTATCAACACCTGCAGCGCTAGACGCTTGCCTTGTGCAGAGAGAGAACACGCAGCACCGCAAGCCCTGAATATGAAAAAAAAATCGTTTCGTGGCCGTTGAGAAACAATTTTGAATCGACCACATTTAAAAAAAACGATTAATCGATAAATCGATTTTTTTTGCCCAGCCCTATATTTTTATATATATATATATATATATATATATATATATATATATATATATATATATATATATTGAACTGTGGCGAAATGTTCCATCCACAAATTAAATTGTTCGAAGAGGATCAGAAGGCCTGAGTCCTGACTAGAGGAGCTGGGGATGGAGGAGGGTAATTATCTCCAGAGAAATGCTATAAAGCTACTGCTAAAACTGAATGGGTCTTATATATAGGAATGCTGCAATAGCCATCATATTGCAGAATCGAGGTAGTCAATGCAACATTTCTTGGAAAATAAAATGGGAATGAAAATACTTTCTGTGAAGCAGATTGACAATGAATGGTTGGATTATGCCACTTGTCAATATAAGATCAGTTGTCTTTACAAAACGAAAGGCATTTAGAGAGCATGGTTTGTCAGCTTGTCACCTTGTAGTAAAGAACCACCTAACCCAGGGGCATCAGTGTCCTCAAAGTTAGGAGGGATCCTGCATTCTTTTTAGCTCACAACACCAGTCTGATGACATTACCCATTTAGTCACAACTTGCTTTTATGTTTTACTATTTTTAAAGGGATTATTGCAACTTGGTCATCTTGTTCTTTTTTCTTAGTTTCTCACAAATGTCAGTTGAACAATGTGAGCCTATGAATCAGAGTTAAATTAAATACTTCACACATGCGTCAGCTTAAATGAGTCACTGCCTTTGTATTCAGAAAAATTAGATATGGTTGAATAGCGTTTCTTTCTTTCTCTTCTTCAAATAGGAAGAATGCTGGCAAACATGCGTTTATCAGGCCCCCCAGGTGTTAGATTTATTACATTTAATCATTACATTAGTAAATATTGTCTAGTTTAACAGATGTATTATAAGATCATTAAGGATAAGTGTTTAAACGTATTAATTTTTCCATTAGATACTGAAGATATCAAATAAGTGAGGGGGAAAAAAAACAACACGTGAAATCAATGCATCATGGAAGTGAGGTTGGAAGTTTTGCAGTGACTCTTGCTCTTCCCTATGGAATGGGTGTACTTGAGTCAAGACATGGTGGGTATAAATGCTTATCTAAAGCGGTTTCCATATGTAAATTTTTAATAAAGACAAATGTGTCTTGAGTCTGATCTTTGAGACCTATTTTCTGCATTTGTACATGGTTTGTCTTAAAGTACATTAAAAACACCACATAGACATAATCAACATTAAAACCTTGATTTTCATCACAAGGGGATTTTAGTGGGTATGTACAGTATCCCTTTAAAATAACAAGACACCTTCTTACCAACAGCAGAAGTGTCAAGCTTGAGCAAAAACAATATTTGTAATAATTTTTTTTATTAAATGTATTGATTTGTAAATTATGTGTTTGTTTATTTACTATTATTATATGCCAGTGAAATCAAAATGGGAGTTTTGAAACACTAAACTGGCTGATGCATTAAAACGAATCGGTTACCTAGCGTAACCTCGGTTCTCTCTAGATGAGGGAACGAGTATTTCGTAAGCTAGCTCACGCTACGGGAAAGATTCATCTTTTCTGAGAAGTTGAAGCCAAAAAATTATTCCATAATTTGTATCCATTGTCAACGCAGTTCCACTGCAGCAGACCATGAGCAGGCTAGCTAGCAGCTCATTGGTTCGCTCAGGGAGAACTGCTACAGCCTATGGGGGAGCTGGGATAACTCGCGACCAATGAGAGGCGGACACGCTCTCATTGCGTCAGAGCCCGCCAAAATGGGTGTGGCTGGAGAGTATAAATTCTCCGCTCCCCTGCTGTTTAATCGATTTTTTCAGAGTGAAGCGAAAACACTAGTAGTGCAAGCATGGCTTGCACTACAGAGAACCGAGGTTACGTTAGGTCAGTGTTTCCCAACCCTGTTCCTGGCGGCACACCAACACTGCACGTATTCTTTGTCTCCCTAATCAAACACACCTGATTCAACTCATCAGCTCATTAACCCATCTGATTATGAGCTGATGAGTTGAATCAGGTGTGTTTGAAAAGGCAGACAAAGAATACGCGCAGTGTTGGTGTGCCGCCAGGAAGAGGGTTGGGAAACACTGCGTTAGGTAACCGATTCGTTCTCTTACGAGAGGTTCTCTCGTATTGCGTATTGCGGGGGGGGGGGGGGGATCCGAGGGACCCTTATGAGTGGAGTGAAGGTAATGTGGTAAGCCAGCAGAGCGGGCACGTAACTGTGTATTGCATAAGCACATAAGGGAAGCACAAGCGGCAAACCGGTTGTGTGAAGTGACTCCCAATAGTGCAGCTCATAGAAGAGCTGAAGCATACTAGACAGCAAGTAATTTAGCCTGTAGGGCGGGAACTTCCAGATTGTAAAATCTGACAAAGGTGGACGGGGAGGCCCATCCCGCGGCCACGCAAATGTCGTGAATGGAAATTCCGCAGGACCATGCCCACGATGAGGCCATGCCTCTAGTGGAATGAGCCCTAATGCCCAGAGGGCAAGGCAGGCTTTTAGATGCGTAAGCAGAGGCAATAGCATCCACTATCCATCTAGACAGTGTCTGTTTAGAGGCGGCCAGACCCTTGGTACGCCCCCCGAACGACACGAAAATCTGCTCAGAGCGTCTGAACACAGCAGCGCGTGCAGTGTACAATGTGTGTCCCTGATCCTCTGTATTACCTGAGGTAACAGAGAGATCGGGGGTAAAGCAAAGAGCGGGCGGCGGGGCCAGTCCTGGACTAGCGCGTCCTCGCTCTTTGAGAAGAATATTGGGCAGTGAGCGTTCTCTTCTGATGTGAAGAGATCCACCTCTGCTCTGTCGAATAAACACCACAGTATTTGGACTGTTTGGGTTTGCAGGGACCATTCTCCGGGGGAGATGAGGTTCCTGGACAGTATGTCTGGGCCGTCGTTCAGATGGCCTGGCACGTGCGTCGCACTGAGCGAGAGCAGGTGGCTCTGGGACCAAACTAGGATGCGGTGTGTCAGAAGGAAGAGATTCCTGGATCTGAGATAGGAGACCGTGTTGTCCGAACGGATCAGGACGTGGTGACCCCGAATGAGTGGGAGGAAGCGCGAGAGCGCGTTCTCGACCGCAAGCATTTCCAGACTTTATGTGTAAGGAGCCTTCCTGAGTCGACCAATGGCCGAAGGCTGGTGAGCCCTCGCAGACTGCACCCCAACCCGTGTTGGCTGCGTCTGTCGAGATGACTTTTTGGCGAGAGAAGGTCCCCATGGTGACGCCCCGCTGAAACCAATCTGCCACTGTCCATGGCTGCAGTGCCGTGAGACGTGTCTACATAACCTTGATCAGCTGGCGGCCTGTGATCCACATACAGTGAGACTCACGACTCTTTAACCAGAGCTGAACCGGGAGCATGTGCAGAAGGCCCAGCTGAAGCACAGCGGAGGCTGAGGCCATATAATCCAGCATCTTCTGAAAGGACTTCAGAGGTGTGCGGGTGCCCATCCGAAATGAAGCAGCGAGTCGCTGAACACTGCGCGTGCTGTGTAGACAAGCGAGCCATCATAGTGACCGAGTTTAAATCTATCCCCAGGAAGGAAATAGTCTAACTGGGTTGAAGAGAGCTCTTTGTCCAGTTGACAGAGAGACCCACCGTTTTCAGATGGTCGAGGAGAACTGCGCGATGCGACTGAAGCTCCGTCTGTGATTGTACCAAAATCAGCCAGTCATCCAAATAGTTTAATATACGCAGCCCCTGACGGCTCAGGAGGGCGAGCACCGTATCCATGCACTTCGTGAAGGTACGGGGTAATAGGGACGAACGGGAGAACGGCGTATTGATAAACTTGACCCTCGAAGGCGAAACGTAAGAACGGCCTGTGACGGGGATTTATCTGGATCTGAAAATAGGCGTCTTTCAGGTCTAGAGAGATGAACCAGTCCCCCTGGCGCACATGCGGGAGGAGTTTCTTGACTAAGCATTTTGAACAGTCTCCTCATGAGCACTTTTTTCAAAAACCTGAGATCTAAGATCGGCCTGAGGCCGCCGTCTTTCTTGGGAACAAGAAAAATAACGGCCGTAAAACCCCGGTCATAGATGGCAGAACTCTCTCTATGGCGCCTTTTTGCAACAGCTTCACTATCTCTGAGCGGAGCGTGTTGATAGCCATCGGGCTGACAGTGGATTCGAGTCGAACGCGGAAACGTGGCGGGCGGCGACGAAACTGTAGCAGATAGCCATTCTTTATAATGCTTAGCACCCACGGGGAAATGCCCGGAATGGCTTCCCACGCTTCGGAACACGCGGCTAACGGTTGAATGGCTATATCGCCCAGATTGCTGCACATAGCGGGCTGGGCACGGGGTGTGGGCACGCTTAAACTGTATGTGGCCACGGGACATAGACTCAGAGAGGAGTTTATGGGCCGTGAGACAGAGCGGGCAGAGAGGGGACACGCACAGGTGGGCGTGCTTATGTTCTCTGATACTAGAGCGGGCTGTGCTCGCTCTGGGGATGGGCTCTGTGAGAAACACGGGACATGTGGTGCTTGTGTGTATGGGTGAACACATGATTGTGGGAACATTTTTTACACAAGAGGCTTTTATGCTCGCTTTTAGATTTCTCTGGGTCGCCGTGAAAATGGCGCTTTTGCGCTCGCAAGCGGGCAGGGAAACCGGCTTGTTTGTGGCCGTGAACACTACTGTAGTCGGCGAAACAACGGGGACTAGCAGAGGGCGAAGCTTTGACGGCAGTCCGGCCGCGGTGGGAGAGAGCCGTCTTTTTCTCACCTGTGGTAGGCAGACTTCAGTTGATCGGGCCTCAGCGCGATCTTGGGGTCGAGGCGGCTGTCTGCTGCGGCTGTCAGAGTGAGAGCGAGGTCTGCGCTGGGAGGACTGAGCCTGCTGAGAAGGGCGCTGGGGTGGGGCTCGTGCAGTGGGCTGGTCACGGCAGCGGCCTGCAGAATAGCTAGCGCGGCGGGGCAGAAACAAATTCATGGCCTGGGCGACTTTCTGGACTTCGGAGAAACGGTCGACGATGCCCGTGATGGCAGATCCGAAAAGGCCGGTCGGAGACAGAGGCGCGTTCAGAAACGCGGCTTGTTCAGAGTCTCCCATGTCGGCGAGTGTGAGCCACAAATGTCTCTCAGACACACAAAGGATGGCCATGCATCTCCCCAGAGCTTGTGCAGAGCTTGTGATATGGCGATCTCCGTCCTCGAGGAGCGCGGCAAGAACTGCAGGAAATAAGAGACATCTTAAAAAAGACGCTCAAGCTCTTTTAGTAGTAGCAAGAAAGGATACACATCGTCGGATGGCGCTAACTTGCAGGGCGGCTGAAGGTGGCGAAGACGGCCGGCTTGTTCAGTCTTCGGAGCTCGCTAGAGAATGCCTTCTCGACGTCAACGGCTTCTTCTCACACAGCGGAAGTGTGTAGCTCGCTGAAGGATGAAAGAATCGATTAAACAGCAGGGGAGCGGAGAATTTATACTCTCCAGCCACGCCCATTTTGGCGGGCTCTGACGCAATGAGAGCGTGTCCGCCTCTCATTGGTCGCGAGTTCATCCCAGCTCCCCCATAGGCTGTAGCAGTTCTCCTTGAGCGAACCAATGAGCTGCTAGCTAGCCTGCTCATGGTCTGCTGCAGTGGAGCTGCATTGACAATGGATACAAATTATGGAATAATTTTTTGGCTTCAACTTCTCAGAAAAGATTAATCTTTCCCGTAGCGTAAGCTAATACGAGAGAACCTCTTGTAATAGAACTTTCTATCACACACACAGAAAAAAAGACTGTCTTGTCTTTACTTGTCACTCTGCATTAGCACCTTATAACAGAATAAATGGATGGTGTTCATGTGTTTTTTATCTGATGAAAGGAATAGTTCATCACTAAATGAATATTCAGTCAGTATTTACTCTACCTGTCATTACAAATTCAAGAGCTGTTGTTTTTACTTTAGCTTATGAAACACAAATGATATTTTTGAAGTTTTCAGAAGTCAAACAATTTTTTTTTTATGTAACATTTATGATTCAAGTCATACCATTACTGCACCTTCAATGTTTTGTACGTTGCTACAACTGCTGCAAACTCATTTCCATTTGGAAATATTTGTCTTTTTGAATTCAAAAAATGTCATAGTATATACACTACCATTCAAAAGTTTGGCATCAGTAAAAACTATTTATATTATAAAAATATCTATTATATTCTAATAACTACTTCAAATAAATCCCAAATTTTGGGATATCGCATAAAAACAGTATGGAAATGCCAACATGTGCATAAATTCTAAAATTGCTGATTAAAAATGTATGTGCTGATAATTTTTTTTATCCGATAAGAAGACATGCGCATAACTATGGAAACTGAATTTACATCCCTCAATGCGTAACAAAAAACTCTGACTGCCTCAACAGTAGATGTGGTAACTGGACTAACCAGCCAATCGATCTCATCACACAGTATCTCAAATAATAGTTTGATCATTCCAAAATACCTGAGCCAAAGTCTGTCATCAGCATGATTTGGTTTAATTACCTCCCAGAATCGTGTTCTGACAGTGTAACATGACAGTGTCTGTTGCATTTTGTCTGCGTGATCTGAGTTGCAAGTCATTTATGATGTAGAAAAAAGAGCCACATTGGCTTCCCCGATTGAAGCAACTTCCATTTTTATTATACATATTTTGCACCAATTTCCCAGGAAGTGACGATTTTGTTGTCTCGAACACGTGATGGAAACTATGCTTTATTTGCAAATGTTTTATGCAATATACCAAATTTTAATATTAACTTAGCAACACATGATGGAAACATAGATATTGATAATAAGAAGTCTTTCTTGAGCATACAATATTTCTACAAAAACATAAATCGTTACTAAAATTTTTTTTAAACGATAACTTAAGCAGAAAACATGGAACATGCACGACTTTGAATGCTTGGTGACACTGTAGATGTTAATAATGTATGATATTGCTTTGAATTGTCAACCATTCCTTTAAGACACTAAAAAACCAAGTGACAAATGACATGAAGTGGCTTAATCTTAAGAGCCATCGTCTCGCTATGGTTAGCGTAACTTGCTGAGGAGCCAGCCACAATGGCGATTTCCTGCATTTGATCTGGAAGTGGCTATTTTAAGATGCAGTGGTCACTGGTCCTATCATGTAAACAGTGATACAGAGACATCAGCTAGAACAATTGTGGGAATTCCCATATGCAGACAGTCTTGGTTCATAGAGCTTTCCAGCTGGGTTTGACTTCTCAGCTGTAAAACAGCTGGATACGAGCAAAGCTGCTCGTTCGGTACTGAAGCCGAGGTGCTGAAGTTCAAGTGCTGAAGTTGACCCTGACCTCAGATTAAGCGTTAATACCTTGAGTGCTCATGCTTCATCAGCTCCCACATACGAGGAGATGGAGTTACGATTAAAGGGTTAGTTCACCCAAAAATGAAAATCCTGTCAGTAATTACTCACCCTCATGTTGTTTCAACCCCGTAAGACTTTCTTTAATCTTCGGAACAGGAATTAAGATAGTTTTGATTAAATCTGCGAGCTGTCTCACTCCTCCATAGGCTTCTATGTTATTGAAACTTGTCAGCCCAGAAAAGCAAAAACATTGTAAAGGCCATTGCACACTGAGTCCGGATTTTCGTGTTCGTCAGCCTAAAAATTCGTCACGCACAGAAAGCTTGCAAGCACACTGAGTCCGATGCGCGTTTATTAAACCTTTGCGGAAAAACCTCTCCGCAAAAAAAGAAATACAAAATGGATTCGTCAAGCAGTGAGGATGATTACCCGTCAAAATTACCCGTGTTCTCCTCGTTTGAGTTCATGTATATCACACCCCTTGTTATCTCGTTTACCTTGTATTTAAGCCCTGTGTTTCAGTTCAGTGCTTGTTAGTTGTAATGTTGTTACCGTCGGTGTTGATTGTACTGCTCCTGAGTCCTGCTCCTGGTTTAAGACTTTGTATTGTTTTTTAGTTAAGTAAATAAAGTGTAGTGTATGTGGATCCTGCTTCCTCCTCGTTTCTACCGAAGCGTGACAGTATAGGCTACAGGTTATCTATTGTAACCAAATAATACATTAGTTATCGAATTGGCTGCTCAGTCACACCTTAAAGGGATATTCCACTTTTTTTGGAAATAGGCTCATTTTACAACTCCCCCAGAGTTAAACAGTTGGGTTTTACCATTTTCTAATCCATTCAGCCGATTTTCTGATATTTAGAAGAATATCAGTAACCAGACAGTTTCTGGTCTCATTGACTTAGTAGGAAAAAAATATACTATTGAAGTCAATGAGGCCAGAAACTAGGGATGGGCATTCGATTAAATTTTCTTAGTCGATCGTTGGAAGAATTAACGATCGACTATCGATTAATCATTCATATTTTCATATTCAAATTTATTTCACTTTTTATAAATTAAAATGCAATGAAAATACAAAAAAACAGCGTGTTTTTCCTCGATTAGATCTTTATTACAAGATGATCAACTTGTGGCAGTTAAACTGGGTGTTCGGTTCGGTTAGGCTAAATTTGAAGATATGCGCTGGTGCTCTAATGCAACGGAACTTGCAGCTGCGAGTTGGCCCTCGTGAGACCCTCGTTTGTTCCAAAATAACAAATAAATAACTTAACCAAAAACATAATAATATTTATATCTGATAGGTTGTCAAAATGTAACGTTAACTCAACTATCCAAAGCACAGGAGAAAGGGTGAGAGAGATTAGCCTACCTAACAATGAATTAGGCTAGGCTACTTAAAGCCTCAAAACTAACTCGCATACAACTTCTGCTCCAGTCTACTGATTTTTGATGAGAAAAATAAGCATGCTGATGACATGATCTGGGGTCAGACGCGACCTCAACCTGCATGGTGACCGTCAAGCCTTGTTTACATTTTCGCCTGGCTCTTCAGCGCGAGTCTCGGCAGACTGCTCGCGCACCTCCCCAAACGGACGAGGTGTTGTTTATACTGGACGCGCTCGCCTGACTGTGAAACACCGAATACCGCAAAGACTCATTTTTGCCGCGCGCACCTTCTTCACACTCGTGCGGACGCGTCGAGTGTAAACAAATGCTTCAGTCCAGCCGCTGAAAACACCGCTCTGATGAAGGAGACTGAAGTTACCGGGATCGTTCACTTTCACTTTCCACTCACACTACGCAACGCAGCAGGATTAGTTTAATGATAATCGATAACAAATTAACGTGATCGACCAAATTCTTAATGATCAATAATCGATCGTCATTTAATCACGCCCATCCCTACCAGAAACTGTCTGGTTATTGATATTCTTCTAAAAATCTGAAAATTGTCTGAATGGATTCGAAAACGGTAAAAACTCTGGGGGAGTTGTAAAATGAGCCTATTTCCAAAAAAGTGGAGTATCCCTTTAATCGATCTGAAATTTCGATCTGATTGAAAGGGGTGGTTTATTCCTTTTCTAATCCAATCGAGAGAACATGTAAACACTTGATCGAATTGAAAACAGTAAATCTTCTTTTTATTTGTAATATTGTAGTGTTTATAATAAATGATTTATCTGTGCACTTCATATTTTTTTTATTTTTTTTTTAAATTCATGTACCCTTACAATCTTTAATCAAATACATTACCCTTACCTCCCTCCTCAAAACGACCTCTCTTCTCTTTCGGTCACATGCCATGGCAAAAGGGAGTGGCCAGATCCGATGAGGGTGCGGCTATCGGTGCACCGCCTCTCAGAGAATCGTATAAATCTGCCTACATTTTGTTTGAAATGCCCAACCTCCAACAATCCAATCACTTCCCGAAGAACGAAATCAAGCCCCACCCTGCATTTTCTTCCTAATTTCAGAAGCCGTTTCACTCATATATACGTCACAACAAGGAAAAAATTCCAATCTCAACTTCCGTTTCATGCCAACTTTAACGTTAGTGCATGCGAGGAAAACAACTGGAAATACAGCGATGGTTGTTCTCCACATTCTACAACAACGGAATCCAACGGCGTAGGCGAAGATATAATGCGTGTATTAAATTGTATAAAATAATTCTGAAACACTGAAGAGATGACAAGTACAGCAGCTGCTGGAATTAGCTGAGAGTGATGTTAACAGACAGCAGACAAATAGCCCAATCCACCTGTCACTAAAGTACCCACACCCTTAATTATGCAGGCTTAATATAATGTAAATGTATGACTTGTAAAAAAAATCATGTCATTAAGGGCAAAATAAGCTATAAAGACCAAAACCACTTTTTGCTCCAGGCTTTTTTCTGCTGTAAAGTTGGGCATTTTAACATGAGGGAGATGCAGATTTGACTGACTTTTGTAGCCTGCCTCAAGCAGTCAGTACATGAACTGCAGTTTAATTCACTTCCATGTTGGTTTCAAGAGAGATACAGGGAGGTTGCCGCTTGGTTCACACACAACCCATAAAAATTCTGTAAAGACGTGTGTCGTAATGTCTCAGCAGCGTCTTAAGTTTGCTTATGAGCTTTGCTTTCTCTCTCGAAACTACCCTTTTTTTTTCTCTCTGATTCGATTATAAACTAGCACATTATATACCATTTCACTAGCTGGTGAACGATCCTGGCTTCAGTGTCATCATTACGACATGCCATTGATTACTTTCCAGGACTGGCAATGGCAATGTTACTGGGTACCCAAAACCGGCATCAATCCCAGGTCGTGTTTGCGTTCACACAGAAGGCGTTCTGGCAATTTCCCAGGATCAACATGCTGTGTGAAAGGGGCTCAACTCACTCAGAGGCTCACAGAGAAGAAAATGAATAGTTGAATTAAGTCTCTAATTTGGGGTGCACAAAAAGTATTCTCGTCGCTTGACAAACTAATGGTTGAGAGCACTGTAGTAACCTGGACTATTTTAACAATGTTTTCACAAACTTTTCTAGGCTGGCAAGTTTCCATAACATAGAAGCCTATGGAGGAGTGAGACAGCTCTGAGATTTAATTAAAAAAAAACTTAATTTGTGTTCCGAAGATCTAACAGTGTTGGAACAACATGAGTGTGAGTAATTACTGACAGAATTTCCATTTTTGGGTGAACTAACAGTTTAACCACAGGTCAGAACCTCTGTATCTTTTTTCACTTGAAAACAACTCCCTGGTTTATCACTGATTCCACGGAAATCCTGCCATGTGATGGATCTAGACTGTGTAATCTTGAAGACATATCAGTCTGGATCAACTGCCTCAGAAAGGTTATAAAAAAATAGAGTAGCCTAAACCATCCAGTATTATAATATTCTAAGATATGCTCATTGTGAACTAGTAAAAGCAATATAAGTTGGAAAATAAAGGTGAAAGCTGAAATGTGTAACAGATGACTGTTGTCAAACAGGTTTCCCAGAGCCTTCTCTTGTCTGCCATTGGCCGGTCAAACAATTAGCCCTGCCCAAAACTCACACCATTGGTTTAGCCAACATACTGTTTGATGTATTTCTATGGCAAATCCCATGAAATGCCTGATAATTGCCCTCTTCCTGCCTGATTTGCATATAATCTCACAAAATTGGGCATGCACATACATGAACCATGTGATCCTAAAGAAGCTTGGAAACGTTTATGGACGTTGGGCCATTGGTGGCGGCATGACGCTTTAACTGTTATAAAGGTGAAATATGCTTTATATTTTCCTATGCAATATGACATTTAAATGACTGAAAAAAACACCATCTTTCCAAGATAATTGAGCTGAAAATAGAAAAAGCGACCTTTTTCCTCTCTGAGGTACATGTTAAAAGGATGATAAAGATTTTGTAAACAGCAGCTCAAGCGTCAAGAACTGAACCCCTATAGTTTTTTTAATAGGCCTTTTTTAAGCCCCTTTTACTAGGGGTTCAAGCGCATAGAGCTTGTTATATATAATTTTAAGAATTTATTTTATTTTTTCAAATAAAAATAAAATATTCTTTATTTTAATTCATCATCGTTATGAGGCTCTTTAAAAGAAAAAAAAAGGATCAGTTCAGGCACCATTTAGGCAACGGTACCATTTTAACCTCTTAATTGTCACTGGTCAACTGGTGTGCCCAAATCCATTACATTTTTCAAACAGTAATATATACTAAACCTAAACTCATCTTTACAAACTATTTATCATTTGAAAGCTTACAATCTCTAGTTTCCATATTTGGTGATTGATACGTAATTTATCAATTTGCAACAAGAATATTTTCACACTCCTAAGGCGTGTTTAGACCTTTATTTTGAAATAGTAATGAACATGAAATCATGAAAGAAGGGTAGAAACTTCAGTTTGTTTTCATGCCAAGAGCTCAAAAGATAGCTTCCATTCAATTATTTCAGAAAAAAGTTCTGATTTTTACTTAAATATAAAGAGAAAAATTATAGATGCACCATTTGGCAGCAAGCTATAATGCAATAACGTTTCTTAGAGGTTGAATTCATATCAAAATCTGCCAAAATTATCATATTACTTCTGAATAGGATATCTATTTCATAAATTGTACGGAAATTGTGAAAATAATGGTTCATATCACTCAAAACACATATGGAAATGGTGGCGCCTTTATATGGCCAGTAATGTAGTCTGGTTGTGGCCTAGTGAAAAAGTTTGGTTCTCTTACGAGAGGTTCTCTCGAACTGCGTAATATCTTAGTTGGAGTTTATACAAAACCTATTTTTACAAAAACGGCTTCTACGGGGCCGTGACGTAAGATACAATGTATGGAGCCTTTTATACATTGTCATGTTTCTTTAGAAATAAATAATGGACAAATTATGTCTTTGGATGCCTCAGATGTAAAGTTATTCCCTGTCAAAGTGATGCCAAAATAAATGGGAGTCAATGGAATGTTAAAAGCAGGTGAAGTTTTGCTACAATGGCGGCTCCCGTAAATTATTCTTGACTGCAAAATTATTCTTGACTGAATCTCTTATATGGTCTTTTACAAATTACTTTTGGTTTCCTACATTTTCTAAGTGTTTACCTGCTTGCTAAATAAGACAATATATTTTTATGCATGTGCTTAAAAGCCTTAAACG
Organism: Pimephales promelas; assembly: GCF_016745375.1. Next base: position 1,193,365 of record NW_024121477.1, read on the forward strand.
GTTTAAACCGCTTGAACCCCGACAAATGCTGAATCTACAGATAAGACGACCCTGATTATAAGATGATCCCCCCTATCTTTCCATATGCTTTTATTTAAAGATCATTTTCATACTGACAATTTTTCTTATTTAAATTTTTGTACTGAAAGTATGGTAAATACTGGTAATATGGACCAACGATCATTTTTTTTTAAACTGATGTAAAGGTCAAGACCCTTTCAGATATATTTAGAAAAAAAACATTGTCTTATATTCGGATACATACGGTATTATGTAGGGTAATGTTGACTGAGACAATATATCACAAGTAAAAAAAAAAGGTTTGAGTCCCCTTTAACACTATAGAAGTGCCAGAATTCTATAACTACTAGAACTGCCACAAGCGGTAATTTTGACCGTAAGATTGCAAACTATATCTTTAATGATAAAAACCCAATTGAGAGAATAAGTCATTTATTGTATTAGGATATCATTTAAAAACAAAACAACACCAAACTGTACATTTAAACAAGTTTAATAATATCATTAATAGGCTAGCCCGTAATTATCGCATATTGCTTATAGCTAGAAAAGTAGTGAAGACTTGCATTGCTTCTCTTGTTGCCCTTTTCTGCCAGCGGGACATTAAACAGGAAGTATCTGTCTGAGCTCACAAGTGTCTGTCAGAGTTTTTGTGAGGGAACACAAATATCTTTGCGGGGGAACGCAAAAGTTTTACGAGGGAACACAAATATATTTGCTAGGGAATGCAAAGTTTCATGGGGGAACACAAAAGTTTTTCTTCCATCCTACATTTTTTCCACCACCACATCCCTTTAGGGGCTCTGTAAAATGTAGCATCGTATCAGTATTTTATTTTCCTAGTTGTATTGCAGTTAAAATATCAACAATATGAGCCAGAAGCTCACTAAGTGCAAGTGCAACCATTTGACGTAGAATGCAACGCAGAATGCACTGCGCACCTAAAATAAGGTTTTTTTTAATCCAATAACAAGTCCTCAGCCTGTTTTTTGATTGAGTATATATTAAATTGAGTATTTTATTGTTGCTGACAAGTATGCACATAAGGGGCAGTCCCTTATCAAACCATACAAATTGGTTAGCACACCGACTAAATGACCTCTTGCACGTACATAGTGCGAAACAGCACATATGTGAGGGCCCTGTCGAACTCTGCAAAGTATTATTTCTCCATGAGGACCTGATTTACTAAAGAATCTGGGAACATTTTTCACAAGGACAGACTGGGTTGGGGAAAAAAAGGTCAAGTGGGGTAAACAAGTTTGGGGTGTGGGTGTGTCCTCAACGAACAAGGACACACTTCATGTTCATACAATTTTATAACTTGTGAGCTCTGAAAGAACTTTGATACTCTCGAGGAGGAACCTCTTAAATTCAACCGCTGCAAGTAAATGAGCACCTTTATTAGCTTTTCAGAAGCTTCTGAAGTGTTATTCCTATTGCTAATGCAAATCCACTTGTTATTGTTTTGATTTAATATTTAATCAAATTTTATCTAACAAGGGGTTTATGGTTCAAACATGTTTGGGTGCGTCTATAGCTGTAGCATATCCTTCCGGACATCTGTTTTGCCACTATTTTGTTTGCATGGGTAATAAAACTCTAAATGCCCAACGTGTGTTTCTGCTTTATAATACATTGTTAGTTTAACAATCTGTTAATACACATAACACAAGCAAAACAGATCCGTTACTGTGCCATGATCATTCTGAAATCTAATTAGTAAATTAATGATATATCAAACCACTGTTTTGGAAAAGATATACTGTTATTTTACTGTATAATATTACAACTGTTAAAACATACAGAAGGTGACAACTTACCCCAACCTAGAATTCCTGTAACTAGAGCATGGTGCTAACAAGGGAAAGATTCCCTTGCAGTGCATTGATAATTGATAATAGTATAATGATATATGGCTTGAATACAATGTAGTGCAAGTCATTTTGGATAAAAACATCTACCAAATGCATTAATGTGAATTTATTCCTGATAAAGACTCATATTTCAGACAGGGTACAGTTGCCAGGAAAATACAAAATCTATCTATGCATTCCTGAAGCCAGTGAATAAGACAGCAGCAGTTTAACATGAGCTTGCTATCTCTACAATAAGATGCTGTGTCAGGCATCATCAAAGGGGTCAGAGGTGAGAAGCCATTCGACAGCCCTTGTCTGTTTGAAGATGTTAAAAAGGTCCTGCAGACACTTGGGTGATAGGAAGTCAAAGTGACCTGCTTTAATCTCAGACACTGAATAATACTCAGTGAGAAGGAAAAGAAAGTACAAGAACAAGAGGGAAGGGGTGGTAAAAAACCTTTGTGACTTTCTTGGAACACACACAAAAAAAAATTATGAACGTAAAAGAGCAGCATGAACATTCTGTTAAACATCTCTTTTTTGTACTGCAAGGAAGAAAGAAAGTCCTACAGGTCCTAAATGATGATGATGGTGAGTAAATGATGTAGGATTTTCATTAATGGATGAACTATCCCTTTAAGTACTCGTTTGTTTTTACAGGGAGAGACAGAGGAGCAACCAAATAAACAGTTGTGCAGCACAAAAGTTATAGCTACTATTAAACCACTGCTATGTACTTTCTTATAGTGGAAGTGCAGCTAATAGATAAGTCACGGTAAACCGGCTAACATATCTACGTATGAATCCCCTAATTCCTTATATGTCCCACTATTTTAACAATGGTTGACAACACATATGGAGGGGTAAACCCACTTTAAAGCCATCTAGTTGTTAAGCTAACATTCTTTACAGCTGTTGTTCTAAAACTTCAATAGGGCATTTATTCAGGAACTGTAAAATGGGAAAGTCGTTCACCGGACACCCCATATTATAAGACATAAACTTTCTTTTAAGCTGTCACTGTAAATGCTGAGAAAATACAATATTCTGTCCAGCACAGGTTAAAAATAATAATTAACAAAAACTTCATCTTTAGAACTTAATGTACTCCACATTAGACTGCTTCCGCTTGGTGGCTGGTCAAAAATAAATAAATTGGTTTTCCACAAATGATGTGCACTTGATATCGGCTTCATGTGATTTCATTCCACAGACAAGCAGGCACCAAAATGTCTGGAGAGAAGGCATTTATGAATGTTCTCTCGTTGACATTTCAATTTAATCAACTATTGTCTGGCCGGCGGAAGAGGTTTTGACAGTCTAGTCTCATTATTTACACAGTAATACTCGTAGTTTACAGATAGTATTATTTCTGTCATGCTACATACACATAATTCAAAATATGTTCATTGAAGATCAGTAAAAGGTGAGGGGTTTTCTGAAGAAGTTCGGAATAAAGTAGACAGGGGAGTGTCGTGACATGCTGGCATTTTTTTTTTTTTTGGCCGTTATTTGTCACAAACATTGATTTAATGGTCATATATTCATCCGCTACATATTAAATGTAGTACTTCTCTCTAAACGAATAAGTAAAAATTGAAGTACAAAGAGTGGCATTCTACCCACTACTTAATAGAAAACATTTTTCTTATTAGAAAACAATTTTGTGCATGATGTCTTGTGGTAATCATATTACATTATGTTACATTTGTTTTTTCAAACATATATCATACCACTCGTTTACTCCAACAATTGTTTCATCTTTAAGCCATTTTAATATAAAATGACAAATACAAATTGATCAAATACATAAAATGTAATCACTGTGTGTGTGTGTGTGTGCTAGCCATTCTTGTGATTGCATCATATGTCAATCTGACTGGGTTTACATGCAAAAGAATATTCTAAATGTTAACCATAATATATTGTTCATGGATTATGAAAGTGTTATTTAAATATGTACGGTATGGATTTCATCACTGTAACTCATTTCTTATTGATCACAACACTCACTGGTCTTACCCGTTTCCAGAACCTTTTACCCCATGATCTCAGGAGTTTGCAGCTTGAAGTATCAATTTCATTACAGATGTTTCTCCTAAATTGGAGATATAATGTAAAAGTTTATTGCCTTTATTGGAAACATATTAGAGAAGACAAGACACATGTTACAGTAAGTATACAGAGCGATAAAATATGGATGGCAAATTAGACAACCATTTTAAGATTTTTTTTTTTTTGACAGTGTAGAACTGCTGTAGGAGAAATAATTAAGATTTTAAAGAGATCTCATTTGTGATTTTTCTGTCCTTCAAGTTGTTTTGAGGGTCGCATTTAAAAAAAAATGTATTGCCCGCCTTACATTTTACTCCCCGAGATCATGAAGATTAGGGGCAATATAGTAAAAGAAATTCAGAAGATCATTACTCAGATTCTAGTTGTTTGCTTTTGTGAGTACTTAGCAATACCGATCCATCAGAGGGAGTTCAATGTCCTCATGTGAGTGTTTTTATTCATCATTCTACATTAAAGGCCAAAATTGTACATCAGATCTTACTAGTGATTGACTTTTCCAGTGCCGCTGCTGTAATGTGGGTAAACATTGCTTAATGTCTAACAGAAGATACATCTGTTATGTGGATGCATGTTGAGTTCAAGCTAGTTAAAATCCTGGAGGGTGACTGACCTGAGGCTTCAGCTCCCACATGTTGTTGTGCTACATTTCCGACTGATCAGCGCCCTTTCAAAAATGCTGCAAAGGAAACAAAGTAAATTTTTTGTCAGGTTGGATCATTAGTTTGAAGATCAAAAAGACACTCGACTCTGCATGAAGGGCCGTAAAGGTGTTACTGCTTGTCGGCCACAAAATCTTTGAAGATCGTTTGCAAAAGGGTTTATCAGGCATGCAGTGCAGCTGGTGCAAAGCTGTTACATCATTAAATTTATGACAAGGTTTATTGAACCTGACATATTTTACGGTTATATTACTGAAGTGCTGAAAGGGAATTCCATTTCACAGTTATTCTTTTTGCAATGAAACTGACCCTATTGGACCCATGTATGTAATCAAATGTCTTGGCACTACAAAGAAGCAGTAGTGCAAAACTTGTTAAAAAATTTAAATGCTTCAGTAAAGGCTTAACACAAGAAACTGAAGACCGCCTAGGGCATTTGACACATGGGTTTTGTTCATTAAAGAGAAAGTGGCAACTATCCCATCCATGGGCAGCATTCAACAATCCGGATTTATTTGGTTTTGTGTTTCTCTAATAATAGCCTAATTATAAAAAAAATTCGGATAAAAAGTAGCTTGTGCATCGTGTGCGGTCACTGCGATTCCCAAGACAACCCTATTTGAAAAAAACACAAATGGCACTACCATTTAAACTGTGTACCCTCAAACATTTTACTGCAACTTCTTGACCGAATCTTTGATCTTTTGAATACAATTTTACATTTGCTCTGATACTATTCACCCTCATGGTGCTACAAACTGATGACCCCCGTGGAATTCAAAAAGGATTATCATGAATGTCAAAGTTTTTTCATAGTGCTAAAATTGCATGACGATAACTGGCTTTCACTGAGTTTTTTTGTCAATTAATTAGTAAAAAAATATATAATCAAATTAAATTTCAAATTGTATAATAATACATAAAAATGTTTTAATTTCTTTATGATCATTTCACATTTGATTTAATATCCTTATATCCAGATATGATAATCACAGGAAACCACAGCCTTTTCCTGTAGCTCTGATAAAAGGAAGATTACACTTAACAGCTGCACAATATTCCCAGTACAACTCAAGCAGCCAATGTCTTGAACATTCTAGGAGATATGCTTGGACATTCATTGTTTTGCAGGGAAGTTGTTCTTTCATGAGAGGTTCTCTCGTATTGTGTAAGTTAGCTTACACTACGGGAAAGATTAATCTTTTTGAGATATTGAAGCCAAAAAATTATCGAGGAGCCGAGAGTAACCCAGAGTCAGAGGTGGTCCAGCGATAGTGGCAAGGGGACTACGATGCATACGCAACCAGGACGTTCCCTTTCAGTCGATAACGTTGGGCGCAGTCGACGGTCAACTGAATACAACTGAAAGAGCGAGAGGCGGTTTGCCGTCCAAAGGGAGAGATAGCCGCGCAAACGTCTACCCGCAAGCTTTTTCCGGTCGAGGCTTGAGCGCGAGAGGTGAGAGCTAGCTGCGAGCGCATGATGTAAATATGACAGAACAAGCATACCGTAAAACTTCAAATAATAGCCCGGGCTTTTATTTTCCCAAATCGTCGAACTGCACCGGCTTGTATTTGAGACAGGCCAAATCTGTCGCCACACCAGGCGTGTAAAAGAGACAGGCGTCTATTTGGGACTTGGCTATTATTCGAAGTTTTAAAGTAAGTTACTCTCGCAGAGAGAGCAACCTCCAGCTTAACCTTCAGTTTTTTGTTTAATCTGCCCTAGTAATTTAACGAAATGTATATCAGTTCATGGTTTGTGTGTGTATAAGAGAGAAAGAGAAAATGTCAGTATTTCATTGAGACTTGAGATTAAGTAAACTGGTTAAGTATTGTAGTAAACAATGTAGTAATTTTTATGCAGTTACACATTGGTGGTTAAAAACAAGAAAGTGGCTGGTAAAAACATTGAGTGGCTGGTAGATTTTGAAATCCACCAGCCACAGTGGCCGGTGGACAATAAAGTTAATTTTCATCCCTGCACCCCTGGGGTTGAAATATTCCACCTGCGGCTGGACACCCCATTGATTCCACATTTGCATCCCTCTGGGTCATATGTGTATTGGCCATTGGCTCCTTTTATATTGATCGAAGCGGATAGGCGTTCTTAGCGAAACCCCATTTGTCGACGGAACGTCTACATACGTAATCGAGACATTACGTTGCGTAAACCGATACGTTTTACTGGATTTGTCAGTGCCTACTGCTTAGAAATACTTTATTTCTATTAAGGAAATACGATTATTTAATTCATACCTGCCTGTGTTGCAATGCATTCTGCTTATGTCAAATTGTTAAAACTATCTGTCAGATATGCATAAAGAACATATGAAAATATATGATACTTGCAAGTGCATGCATTAGGGTGCGGTAGAAAGCATATTTAACAAACCCACAAAATGACAATCAAGAATAATGTAAAAGTGAAACAGTTTCAAAAGTAAAATAGTTTCAAACAAATAAGTTGCACAGAGCTGCCCTTTTATCATAAAAGATTGGGCACAGGAATGGCTCTGTAAGCTGCTCTGTAATTAAATTTAATTAGAAATGATGTTTTTCTGGGGTTATGTACAGTATGTGTATCCCAAATTTGTGCTGGCATTAAACGCCCACTTTGCCAAATCCACACCCCAAAAACAGATTTGAAACACATGTGAACTGCTTTGTTCTCTGCTTAGGAACCAATTTACAGAGGTGGGTTTTTTTTAAAGCTTGTTTAATGATTTTTCTTTATAATAGGAACAAGTCACTTTAGCCTTTACGAGAATGTATCAGATATTTGTTGTGGAACCTACTGCAAAACCAGGTGAATGGAATTCACACAAAATTAGCATTAACTATGGCAAGCCGTTTTAACATTTAATACTTAAAACCTACTAGTATCTATTTTCATGATACTAGTACTTATTTTTTTTTAGATAATAGTATCTATTCTATTAAGTACTAGTGCTTATTCTTTATGTAGTAGTGCCTATTCTTCATTTACTAGTACCTTTTTTAAAATATACTAGTAGTTATTCATTAGATACAAGTTCTTATTTTTTAGAGACTGGTACTCATTAATTAGATACTAGAGCCTGTTAAATAGGTACTAGTCCTTATTATTAGAAACTAGTAGGCTACATATTCATTAGATACTAGCACCTATTAAATATGGGGTTAGAATTGTTGTATTATTCCAAATAAATAGATTAAGATCCACAAATAAAATGTAAAGAGTTTCACAAAAATGTATAGGCTAAAATTCACAAATAAATATAAATGAGATTTGCAAATAATTTTTATTATTTTACAAACTCAACTCTGCCTGGCATTCATTTGTGAACAATATTCTGTGCATTTGTAGATTGCTGCACACATCTATGAATAGCTTCTTATGCATTTGTAAATCCCCTCAAGCATCTGTGGATTTTTCCTTCTAGCGTCGATTGTGCAGACACCGTTTCCTCAAGCCAATCAGATAACGGTCACAATGAGTCCGAAATTTTCACACGTTAAAAAAAAAATTGACCTCACGTTGTGTCAATCACGCATGCACACCTCTGAAATTTTCAACTGTCATAAAAAAAATTGGATCGGGTTCGATTTTCTGCGTTTTTCGCATCCACAGGGCCGGGGGGAGCTCATTCCGCACATCATTGCACATGCGCAGTCCTTTCAGTTTCGGTTCTCAATTCGATTAAGTGTTTATATGTTCTCTCGATCGGATTAGAAAAGGAATAAAGCTCCCCTTTCAATCAGATCGAAATTTCAGATCGATTAAGGTGTGATTGAGCAGCCAATTCGATAACTAATGCATTATTTGGGTAAAATATATAACCTATAGCCTATACAGCTGTTCTGTCTGCCCAGCGCTTCCGCCGGGCCGGTGTGTGTGTCCATAGCTTAGACATACTGCCAATCTCTGTTCAGGATCGATTGGTTCAAAATTGGTGGTCTTCTTTTTAATATGTGGCTCGAGAATCACAAGCAAAGTATCAAACTGTCCCACTGACATTCTGAGGTAAATTATGAATCGCTCTGGATAAATTTGCAACTCCTTGATAAGGAGGTGGAACTCTCCTTCCTCTCAGTGCAATGGGCTATATGCACGCATAAGTTCCGCATTTGACGTAAGGATGCTCGTCCATTTCCGGTTGTGTAGATTAAAGCGGAGGAAAACCGGAGAAAACGGGATTATGGCAGAGTCTTCAATATTTACTGTCCTCCCGTCTTTGAAACGAAACGTACATACGTTTAGATGTAATTTTATATATAGTTATGTTTATTTAATATAATTTTAAAAAGAAGCATAAACACAACGAGGGGTGTCTGTTTTATCTGTTTTTGTGACTAACGTTTCATTAGTATAACTATGGAGTATAAAATTCAATATACATTCTCGGTATTGCATTGGACTCTATGATCGGCGGAAGTTATCGAGCATCCCTAATGCTTCACCGGAAATAACGCCGTGCATAGAGCCCATTTCAAGATTGGATGGACCGGACCCCATATTTTCTTTCTTCTCTTTTCAATAAGAGAGATGGCAACAAAATCATCCTCGCTGCTTGACGAATCCATTTTGCATTTTTGCGTTTTTTTCCCCGCAAAGGTTTAATAAATACGCATCAGATTCAGTGTGCAAGGTTTCTGTGCGTGACAAATTTTTAGGCTGACGAACACGAAAAAACGCATACGAAAATTTTGGACTCAGTGTGCAATGGCCTTTAAGCTTTTTCCTACAATAGCCTCAATGAAGCAGAAACGTTTAATGTCAGATTACGTCCATAATAACTGGACTTTGTTTTCGATTTTTTGAAAATGTTCAGTTTTTGACAGGTTTTTGGTTATTAGAAGCAATTTATGAAAGAGAAATTTGGTGATCGTTGTTTAGGTACATTAAACCACGTACTAAAGCTCGTTCACGTAAGGACTTATATAAAGCCCATGAGAACCGTGGGGAGTCGACCCACAGCCGCTCCGCTGCCCTGCTGAAAATGTGAAGCAGAAACACTTAATGCCAGGCATTGCCAGATAACGTGGAATAATTGGACTTTGGATTTGATCGTTTTCAGTGGTTATGAGGAGCACGAGAGAGAAATTTGGTAATCATTGTTTGTACATTAAACAATGTCATGTCATATTGTCAACATGGTAGCCTACTTATGAAGCAGAATAGTGGGTCATGTCTAATGCTTTTAGAAAACTTAAGGCTTTCTTCTTCATAAAACGAGTCGGCCATCATCACATTTTTGTATACATTTTTATTTATTTACATTAGTAGTAAGCTACAGGACATTGTCTTTCAAAACATGACCTGTGCGAAAGAGAAAAAAAAATGTGTCATTGCACCCAGCACTTCTGAAAATGCACTTCCGAATGCGTCTCTGTCTCCAACACATTTCAAACCAAACTGACGCCCATGCTAGTATTTAAAAAATAAGCACTATCTAGTGCATAGGCACTAGTACCTAAAGAATAAGCACTAGTAGCTAGCTAATGAAAAAGTAGGCTACTAGTACTTAATGGAATAGACTAGTATCTAAAAAATTAAGTACTAGAAGCATGAAAATAGATACTAGATACTAAGGATTAAATGTTAAAACGGCTTGCCATAAATTAACATCCCCTGTGATGAAGGATAATGTGTCTCCCAAGATCCATTGCAGTGATAACATAAGCCTTGACCCAGTTGCACATTAGGTGATTGTATCCCTAAGATAAGATTAAAAAGGAAGCATCTGGGTGAAACCATGACATTAATGTCCTTTTTTGTTAGGCTTTTTTTTATTTACCATTACTCAACTGTTGCTTCCTCAAATGAGATAAATGTTCCAGGTTTAATACTAGTGATTCTTCATTTTGACAGTCTGGCAGGGGTTCTGTGTTTGGATAAACTTTAAGAAAGCTGTGTTCACTGGGTTTCTCCATAGGCTATTTAATGAAACGCTTAACCTTAAGTGATATGCTTAATTTATCATTCTTTATGGTGTCACATTGATTGTCACATTGACTGTGGACGCACTAAGTTATATAGCATTGTACTGCATTTTGGCGGCCGACCAAGAGTTAATGATGGAAATGTTTAGGTGAACTTCCAACATCTTTTCCTTATGTGCCAAAAAGGTATGCACGGGCAGTAAACCGTGAGAATTATACTAGTGGGCTATATGTTGACGTTAAACAGATGCACATGATAATTATAAATAATGATTGACCGCTAGAAAAAAAGCTGTAACGTTAGCCCAGACATTGATAATGAAGATGAATGCTATAGGAAAGATTGTAATGCAGCACGTGATATTGTTTTGAAAGGTTGTGTTTCAAATAAATTTTCTCATTGAGAAATTCACATTTTTAGAAGAAACTCCATGTGGTAAAATTTATTTTGTGTATAGAAAAAGTTCTCGCCCATATATAGCTCCATTTTCAAGTGAATAAAAACGTACATGTTCTTACCTTCGTTCGACGAAGTCGACGATCAAACCGGAATAACCACTTGTAGGCCTAATTTGAAGAACGCGCTCAAACCATATCCGTTAGAACCATATCCGGCTTTCTTTCCTCGCTCACGACAGAGCATGCGCAGGAAGTAAGTTCATTCACTATTCCCTACGTTAGTCCACTAATACAGTTATTATATTTTGGATTCAAACATGGACAAATTTTTCAACTGTTTATACTGGCTGCATTTTGTCATGTCATGTATAATTAATTTTATTTAATGTTTTTCAGGAATAATTGATTAGGCCTATATTGGTGAGTCAATATTCACATGTGCTATTGCTCTATATCAGCACAACTGTGATTCACCCATATTTATAGTTATAGTCATTTTATGAAAAAAGGTCGAACAAATTAGAACAGAAGCAAACTCGTTGAACTAGTTTCACTGCAGGGTGAACTAGTTTCATAACTTTTTATTTTTATTTAACTGAAATCCTGTACTATACCTAGGTATAATAGTCCAGTTGTTTTGAGCCAAAATGGGGGTCAACCTAGAACAAATTGCAACAGAGGTAAACTCTACTGATTTTGTACGCTCAATATATCCTGAGTAAGGGGGAAAAGCCCAGAAGAATCCGATTAGGGGACAGGTTATTAACCACCTGGAGCCATATAGATTATTTTTATGATGGATGGATGGATGGATGCGATGGGTGGACACTGGCTTGAGGGTGAGTGAATTATGAGATGATTTTGATTTTTTGGGTGAACTAACCCTTTAACTTTGCCCTTAGCCAAATGGATTTGCTCTGGAACAAGTAATAGATTAACAAGACCAGAGATTGCCTGTTTGATATACCCAAAATGAATTATACCTCATGTTAAACACTATCTACATAATTCCTAAAGGACTGGCCGAGATAAAGTGGCTACCGACGGCCTAGAGCCCACATCTTTGAAAACATCTTAAATGTTTATGCATATTTGAGGTCTAAATAATTAAATTCTCACCTACATTCTGTGACATAACATTAGTATTTGTAAAATGATGGTGAGTTTGCTCATCTGCCATGACGCTCGCTGTGAGAAGAAATAGTTTCTGAGAGCGGAGTGAATCAAATGGATAAACAGTCCCTGTGGTGATACTGGTAGAACATTGCACGGCTGAAAAAAAGGCTCTCAGACAATCAGATTTGAACCAGAATGAACTGTTGCATAAACTACATTAGAATTGATATAACCATTTATACATTTGAAATAATCCAAAATAATCAGCCACAACTTGAAATATTGACATTAATTTGGTCCTTAATGTTCAAATAAAAGATTGCATTTGCTGTAACCCATATGGCATTATATGTAGCTACCGGTATACATGAAATAGATGCCTTTCAATTCATTTTACGATAATCTCCTGGAGGAAAAGCCTTTGTATCAAGAATATGTTTTTGATGGGCAACTAAACCCTCAATGTTATCAAGTTACTCTTTTGAAATAATTAAATGAAATAGTGTGAAAAGAATCAGCATTTCAAAGAGCAGCAAACAATATAAACCCCCAACAGTGCTCATTGTTGATCAAGTGAAACACCTCCTTTTACACACCCTTTTTCTCTCCTGGGAATCAACACGATGTGTGGGTTTATATAAAGAATTTTGAAATGAAATAATCTCCCTGAGGTGGCTGACTTTTAAGGAACCAAATAAACTAAAAATGCAATTACATCGTAAATAAAACTGACCCATTAATGATAATTGAATCGAATTATGAATTGCATTACACATTACTGCAGCGTAGAAAGCACAGAGAACCACATTTTAAAGTGTGATAAATGCGTCATCTTGAGGTCTCAAATCAGTATCACTGCTTTAGGCACTCACGAAGAGCCTAAAATGAAGCGAAATTATGTTTTCACAAAGACTTTCAGGCTGCTACAGTAGGCCACAACGCAACGGTTGTCTCAGCTGGCAAAAAGAAAGCCTAAACTTTTAAGACTTCAATCAGCATAGCAGCCAAGAAGCAATGAGTTGGTATGACTCACGGTAACACTGCATTTATCTTTATCCGACCATGCAGGACATTTGTCTTCGTCATATCATGAAATCTCAGGTTACTCATCTCGGCTGAATCGGCAGGGCCTTGGTTTTAATCTTAATGTCATTGAACTGATGTAAACCTTCCCGGTCTTTATCCAATCCTTTTGAGCCATGACACAAACACTCCTCGGGGAGCCTGTGAGAAACGCGGTGGCGTTCGAATGCCGGGCGTGTCCACCTGCGCCCCCATGAGGTGACGCTTCGCGGCGGGGGACCCCTGAGGAGAACCCGAGCCGTTCTCCTCTGACTCACTGGACCTCTCCTCTCTTCTGTCACGCCTACGTGTCATCTCTCCAACCGTCCCCGCTCGGCTTTGGAGTGGGACGCCTCATCCCGAGACAGACCCCCCTTTCGCTCCTTGGTTGCTTACCGAGGGGCCACGGAGATCTCCATTACAGCCTTCTGCCCAGAGACGCAGCCATTGGGAGGTGGCGGAGAAGGCCTTTCACAGGAGTATTACAGAACAACGTCGGGCTCTGATAAGCCTCTGGTTACGGCCTCCAGGGACCTGACTCGTCCGTCTCCGCTCCCCACCTGGGGGTGAGTGCTTTCTCTCGCGGCTGCAGAAAGGGCTTTGTAAAAGGGCAAAAAGCGCACAACACAAATCTATTGGTAGAGGCTTTTAGTAACCCTAAACCACATGACCTGTGACTAAGGTCCTGTGCCGATTCCCACCGCCGAGAAAAAACGCACACATTTAAATTCATAAAGACCTTTGTCACACATTCAAAAGCTCTTTTTTGTTAATGTACGTACTGTCACAGGAGAGGCTGGCATTCAGGGGGACAGGCTTATAGTGTCATCTGCCTGGGCTCTCAACCAGCGTACCAACCCACGCTAATGTAGAGGCGAGGGGGCCGCCGAGCAGGGCAGAGGAGAATGAGCCGTAGACTGTTATGCAAAATCGCTTCCATTTTTATCTTCTGTATTATGCTTTCCGCAATCTGGGTTCAAGATTCAAGAGACGGCAGAGTTTATTGTAGCGTGCTGCTGAAGCGCCTGCATATTTGCGCAGCGGGACGCCGCTGCCCACACATGCATGGGAGGGAGAGATGACTGTCCATATATTCTTTACTTGCACAAATTAACAAGTTCGAATGACTGACTGAAATGATTTTGACGCTATTTCGTGCTTAAACCCCTCTACAACACTCGGTGCCTGTTTCTTCCGCCTGCTAAGGTTGTAAACTTGTGGAGTGAGCAAAATTTCTGAGTTAACAAGGGAACAGTAAAAGAGGCTTGAGAATTTGCACACAGCAGGTTTATATTACGCACCATCCAGATAACCTCAGGAAGCCTCTTCCTTCTTGTTAGCTTGGGCCTAACTTTTGCAATGACTCCCTGATGGTGTGTGATCAGTCATCTTAAGCTTAGAGCATTTTCACTCCGCAGGCTTGTAGTTGGGCCCATAAACAGTCTTGAACCAATTGGGGGATTTAGAAGCTGCAGGAGTAATAGCACTTAAAAGTATAGTTTTAGCCAAAGTGTCATTCTCAACCTGTGTGTCCACACAGTTTAAGTCAATGGGGTCCAAAACAACTTTAGTGACTTTTATTGTATGGACAAAACAATAAGCTACATTAAAAAAAAACACATACATACAAATTTGATTTGATTAGATTTGTTATTTTTGGGTGATCTGTCACTTTAAGAACATTCAACATCAAGTGCTTTTTTTTGGGGGGGGGAAAATGTTCTTTAAGTATTTTATTTTCCTTCAGTTTCTGTGTTTAAACAGTTTTTCTTGTGGAGCTTGATCACACTGTAATGGTGACATGATTTGACCTTATGGATCTGCTTTGGAATGTCTTAAGTAAAAACCCTCATGATAATTACATAGCAAATGTATTGTTCCATTTAACAGGAAAGAGGAAAGTTAAATTTGACTGAAATTGAATCCCAAACCGGATTACCGTGTGACAATGACATGCTATTTCCAATCAACAAAGTTCACACACACTTACACGGAAGAGTTCAGCCAAACATCAACATTCTATTATTTCACCCTCATGTCATTGCAAACCTACATGTTTTTCTTTCTTTTCTTCCTTGAGACACAAAATAAGAAATTTTGATGCTATACACAAAATGGGAACCAAATTTTTCAAGAATTTAAAGGAAATGTATGATGATTGATCATTGTTGATCAATCACAACATCATTAAAGTGGTCAGTATGAATCAACATCGATATTGGAAGTCTTTTGAAGTCATAAAATAGTTTTGAGCAATACATTTTTTACACATTACTCAATTCATTGCAACCTGATCAAGGAATCAGATAGTTAAACTCTATTCCAATTGACTGGATTCAAGATCAATTAATTTGTGGTGAAACAAAAAAAAAAAAAAAAATGATTCGCCACTTATCTGAACTACAATGAAGTTAAATGAATCATTTCTTCTGCAAGTTAATGAGTGAACCGTCCCGTCAAATGGATTTTACGTACGTTTTTAAAACAAAGTCGAAAACAGGAAACTATCAAAAATGTTGAATTGAAGCAGACAGCACAACTGTCATTATGATGATTTTATTAGTCATAATGAGAAGTAAGCCCACCCAAGCCTCAGCAATGGTGGATAAATGTACTTTATTCACATCTCATACATATATTTGCATATATTCATATAAAATACAGAATACAGTAGACTGTCACCCAGACAATGACTGGGCCACAATTCCTTGTTTACTTTTGGCACCCTGACTGACTTCCTGACTAGCTGTGTTCTGCAGTCTTACAAATATGATGCAGGATCCAATTGCGACAGTTGGGACGTGCCAAATCGGAAAAAAAAAAAAAAAAAAAAAATGGTTCCCTTGTACGTTCCTCAGATCTCAGCATCACAAAACGGAGCAACAGGGCAGTGGTGGGAATTTCACGGGCTGACTCATATGGTTCTCTGGTTTGTGATTCAGGGGATCTTAAGACTGGGGGCGATGCCATACGCACACAAACAATTCCTACATGATGTAGGATAGTTCCCACTTTTGAAGTTGGTGCAGCTTATCTGTCACTATTACTTATTGACTCCTTATCAGGGCACAGACAAAGACGCCAAAGAAAGCATCATCACCCTCTAGACAGACTTCTGAACTTCTAGTTCAGAGTTTTCCAGAATCGATTTGAGCATAAAAATGAATCTTACATGTTTATCAGCTGTGACCTCACGCTGTTACATTACCAGCACTGCCCTGAACTACACTGAGATGATCTAAAGCAGTTTACAGGAAATCTCTGATGGAAAAAGTAAATCTTTTTTTTCACTGACATGTCCCATAGAAAGCTTCAAAATGACTATGATTGTCTGCATGAAAACTGTTAGAACACTACGATAAGAGACGTTTCCATCGCTGCCAATGTTAATACGATTCTCTGTAAACATCCACCTTAAACGGTACAAGATATTATTTACCAAATGTCAACTTCACATTACATGCTGTATCTTAAAAAAACTGTCGTGCTCTAAGAAAACAAAGACTGGGCAGACAACAGGTTATTCCCCACAACACAGGATATAGATCATTACAACCAGTTTGAGAAAGCAGGGTACAAAATCAAATCTGATCTCCACGGAGTTTCGTCTCTAAGTCATTAGCACTTGTCTATATGAGCCGTAGCTATCATATATCAGTATGTACAGATTAAGCGCAAGACGTCAGATGTCAACATGCATAAATTGATTCGTACTCAGCAGGAGACCGAAGCCGGAACCGGATTGTGTTCTGCTTTTCTTGGAAAGTCATCTGAAATGTCTTAGAGGAATTTTTTTTAAATATATATATATATATATGACTAGTGCAATAACATTAATTTTTCCGTAATAAATATATGGCTGGTTATCCAAAAATAATCTTTACAGGGAGAGCCATGCTATGAAAAGGCACAAAAATATGAGTAGAAGCATACATGTACGTTTTCTATTACGGTACTGTTAGCGCGATCTTCCGACAGCATCAAAGGACCAAATGAATTTCTGTATTCGAATACGTTTTTTTTTTTTTCTTCTTTTTTTGGTGTACTGTACAGTCATGTCGTTTTGTTTGACGTAACACTACTTGAGTTTGTTTCGATCTTGAGTCTGACTGATGTATTTTAATACATTTGCTTCTGGAATGGAAGAAAAATCAGATTTTTATCCTAAATCAAATAAAACTCTCATGACGATTGACAAAAGCGGAGTCGTCGATTAAATTAGCAGCCACCAGAATGACTTCAAAAACACTGCAACAGACTTTATAAAAAGCTGTAAAGCGGAACTAAGTGCATTAATCGCGGATTTACTGAAAAGACTTTAATATATGATATATAGCATTAAAAGTCATTCACGTAACGCCGTCTATCAGATGAGGAGCTATAATGGTACTTACAAGGTTGTAGCTAGTATGAACGTAGGGTTTACTCTACACGAGCGATTAAGGATTGCGAGATATTTTTTAAGGTAGAGATGATTGTCTATTGGTCATCTCATTGGATATTTGATGCCATGCAGGTGTCATGTCATATTCAGAAAATAAATAAATTAAGTCCACACCACCAGTCTATAGTGACAATAAAAACAATTCACAAATCAGATGATACAATCTGAAAATGACTTTACTGATTCAAGCACTCAAAAAAAGACGTCTGTTTGGACGCCCAGACCAAAAGAAAGAGAGAGAACAAGGATTAAGAAAGAAAGAAGGAGATGGACCAGAGCAGCTGGAGGTAGTCGATTCTGCTTTAACTCCTTTTCGATAGCCATCTGCTCTCAAGCAATAATATGGCTGCCCTCCTTCTGAACTGCGGATCCTGCGCTCGAAAAAATGCGCTTGGCTATTTGACATCTCCGGGTGAATCCAATGCCGTGTTGCTTTCGTTCTGTTTTTCATCTAATTCCTCCTGCACAGTCTCCTTGCGGTCTCCGAGAGGAGAAGGAAGTGTGAAAGAGCATGAAGTGTGACTCAGAAGTTCTCAGAAGGAGCAACCGTATCAACCCCAATGGGTTCAGCAGTGGTTTATAAGAGGGCATCAGTTCTCAAAGAGCAGTTTCAGGCCTGAATGTGTCCTTCACAGCTAGAAGTTCAGTAAGAGAATCTTTCGGAGGTGGTGCTTGTTTGTTCCTGTCCGTTGTGCCGTCTGAAGCAGTGACTGTAAAATGTTATATATATATCACTAACAGCTTGTGTGTTAAAGTAGGTTAAGTTAAAACTTCATTTATTTTAAGAACTTATGAAATTATTATTCACCTGCGTTGGTTAAGATGGGGGTGGATTTACACCACCATGATAATATTTAATCTGTTTCTGGAAAAGGAAAATAGAAAGTTGGAGTGTCATACTTAAAACATACTTAAAATCTATATATGTGTGTGTGTGTGTGTGTGTGTTTATTTGTTATAAAACAATATATATAGTGACATTTAATTTGATTTATTTTTAGGCAGTGCCCAATCTGAAGTATAACTTAAGTATCCACATATTTTAAAGGGTCAAAAAATGAAAGTGTAAAAAACAGCACACTATGCAGATTTGACTGTTGCAAACATTACTTTTCAGATATCTCCACATCTAACGGGGGTACACTGACTTCCTCTCCTGAGAAAAGGGTGGGACCTTCTTCTGGACTCTGTTCAGTTTGGGGGGCATTTCTTCTAGATTTAATCTGCATCACAAACAGACAAAAAACAATACCAGTCAGAACATAAAGTGAAAATGCTGTGATCTTGAAGGCTTAGCAGAGAAAGCCAGCACACATACCTTCCACACCAACAAAAACACCACTGCCATGAACGGGATGGCGAGGAGGGACATAAGACTGCTCTCCACAACTTTCGGAAGGAATGCCCCTAGAGACAAATTAGACTGGTTTTATTAGTTTGCAAATATGCACTTGTTAGACGATGACAGATAGCCAGATAACCTTTGATCCTTGCCGAAAACATCTGTCTGTAATTATGAACTAAACTAAACTGACCTGATCTACATAGCGTGACAGTTTTCTTCAAATAAATGTTAAAGGAATGGAACAACCAAAATAAAATAAAATAAAAATTCTGTCATGATTTACTCAACATGTTATTTTTTCGTTGATTTTCGTCAAAATTTGACCTCATGTCATTCCTCGTTTCCTCAATAGATAGTGTCTTTTTTTAAAGGTGCTCTTAGCGATGTTGGTTGACGTCACTTCTTGTTGACGTTCGAAGTATTGTCAAACAAAACGGAGGCTAGCTCGAGCCTTCCCTCATCCCGTCGCCTCCCCCTCCCTTCCGTGCTTCCTGAAACAGGCTTTTCCGATGTTAAAGCTACACTGTGTAATTTTTACTCCCATCTAGTGGTGAAAAGGTATATGACCATCCAGTGAATATTAGTTTCTGTTTCTCTCAATTCCGATTTCGTTTTAACTCCTACGGTGGCCAATGTAGTCCAAGATTAAGATGGCTTCCAGTTCGACCTCGTTCATGAGTGTTAACTCAAACGTAAACGTGAAAGGCGAAGTTTGAATTAACGGGTATGTCCCTCTTTGGCTAATGTACTTTCAAGATGGAGGGGCAACATGGCGACCGACATTAGAACCCCTTACCCGTATGTATTTTCAATGGCATATTATACACTCACGACAATACTTTATTACTTGAACGAAGTAAATGTGCATTAATGAGCACATATATTTTTGAAAGAACTAAGTGTTTTTAGCTAAGAATAAACTAAAAAAAGTTACACAGTGTAGCTTTAATTCCAACACAGTCTCATGAAAGTGCGTATCTATACCACGATTGTCATTTCTAGTGGCATTTATATGCCAAAAATTGTTTTTGCATGCATATGCTACGCACTGAAAACCCCTTGGGTAGGTTTAGGGGGAAGGGGGATGGGGAGTCCGTACTTATTATACGCCATAAAGTGCGTAGCATATGCACACGAAAAACGCATACCATATACACGCAAAAACTATTTTTGGCGTATAAATGGCATGAGAAATGACATTCGTGCTATAGATACAAACTCTCATGAGATAGGGCTAATTAATTCGGGACCCCTTCTCTTGCTGTTTGTTCATCGGAACGTCGTCTTTTTGGCCGTGTGTCGGCCGTATCAAAATTCAAGAGAATATAATTCTAACGTTAGTCATTGTCGTTGTCCAGGACATTTCTCCTCTAGCTAACTTCCCTCTTCATGCTTCTCTCTCCTCCACACCCCCCTTCATGTGCAAGCACCAACCCTCCAACTCCCCAACCCTCACCCCCCAAATCATTATTATTATCGGTTATTGGGTGGAACACTATTTGTCATGTTTCCTGGTGCAGGTTTGCACAGTTTTTTTTGTTTGTTTGTTTGTTTTTTACAGTGTGTTCAGGAGACCGGCAGCTAGCGGATAGTGAGGAGATGTTTGCTGTATGTGACAAAAAATGTTTCAGCCTAAAAATGTGTGACATCGCTTATAGCACCTTTAAACAAATATTAAAGAAATAGATTACCAAAAATAAAATAAGATGAAGAATAAAATTATTAAAATGTTAATAAAATGTTTTAATGGTACACTATGGACTTTTTTTGTTAAAAATGAACAAAATTTAAATAACGACTCAATACATCATCAATCTAGATCTGGCAAGATGGTTTTCTCAGAAAATTGCGTACATACGTCACTCGTCTGTGTGTATATATCTTCAGATCCATAAATAAAGAAAAGTTGCTCTGGCTACTTTGCCGCATATATGGTGTGGCGAGTGGCATAGGTTAGTTGGCACAACAAGTGAGAAAGGTTTACATGGAGCAGCTATATCTCGAACCTCCGAGGAATCACCCTTTAAAGAACTGAGGAGAGTCTGCTGTCAAAAAAAGAACGAGCCTGTGATAAAACAAGAACCAACATTGGCTTGGCTTTTCGGAGATGGCAAAAACTGAGGGACTGGAAATGAACAGATAAATTGCCATATGTAGCTCTCTAGAAGAGTTTATTTTAAAACATTATCTATTGTGCAGGATCATTTCACTATGGGCTATTGTAGCGCAGTGCTGGAATTTAATTTCAAGGAAGTACCATGCCTGTTAATGGGTATAGCTACAGTAATGTCTTTAGCTAGTCAGCTTGAGATCCTTTCCATCTTATGGATCTTAAGCCTAGTAGGGCATGTTTTATGAGCAGTAGGATAATCTCAATGTATTTTTTTAGTTATGAGAAAGAACCATATTCATCTGCACATTCATGCAGAGCAGAACCAAAACAATGTGTTTCTGCAAAATGCATGCAGTTTTGTTTTTATTAATGGCGAGAGAGCCAAAAGTTACAGTGTGTACCTGTAAAAAATTATATGAAACTTCTGTCATCATTTACTCAACTCCATGTTGTTCCTGGATTCCCCCACAAACATAATAAGACTAAACAAAAAAAGGCATAAAACAGCCTTATTCCCTATTCAATTTTATCATTTGGAAAATAGACGTATCTCTTCTTGTGTCCCAGGGAAGAGAGAAAGTCATGTAGGTTGGTTTGGAACAACATGAGGATACGTAAGTGTTTTTTCATTTCTGGATCAACTATCCCTTGGAAGAGCACAATAGTGATGACTGAAGACATTTATGTGATATCTCACCTTTTTCGGGGTCATCAGGCAAACCGTTACGTTTCTCTAGAGAAAGCCAGAAACAGAGAAGCATTAAAAGTCGCAGATAGAAACCGTTCATTGTTAGATGCTTAAAAAGTCGGACACAATCTCCTTTTCTCTCCGCCCCATGAAAGATCTGATCTGTCCACTTTTAGAAAGAAAGAGCTTGCGCTTGGGAAGATCTGAAGATTGCTCTGTAATCAACATGGTGACAATTGGACTTCGATTCTGTTCTCCCTTTCATGCCGCTCACTAGGGAGCATCTCTTGGTTTTGAAACTCAGCTGAGACTCTGTCATAATAGGGCTGACAAAAACATGTTGCCTTCTCGTTTTGTCCAGCGGCTTCGTTTGAAAGGCATGCTGCACACACACATACACCCACGCACACACACACAACATGCGGAAAATTGCAACCAAAGCTGCCACAAGAGATATGATTTAAAAGCGGGTGTTAACATCTAAAACCTCAGTTGCAAATGGGCGGTCTTCCACAAACGACATTCTGCAGTTTCTCAATAGCTTCATTAAAAAGTGACACAGACAACACTCTGCAAATGGTGTCCATGCCTTCGTACAAAGGCCTTTAAGGCTGGTTATAACATGCGCCTCACCATTTGTACTATGTTGCGCTGACGTTGGCGACATCGTTGTAGTTGTCGTTACTGTTGTTTTTGTGGACGTGGGACATGGCGGGGGATCGCAATCCTCGGCCTCTCTCGACGAATTGGCAGTGTTGAAAAAGTCCTCCACATATTCAAAATACTTTGCCGTAAGCCACATCTCCTCTACATAATGACACTCGAATTCTAGCATTGAAACCTCCTAAAAGGTACAGAAAAATAATTGTTGATTTACGATTTAATTTTTAAAGATACTTTCAAATATAAATTTAAATAGTAATATACGCTTATTCAAATAAATTATTCACAAAATTATTCAATTTACAAAAGTTGGTCATTAGTTACAATGTTTTACATTTTTGGTAGCATTTTATTTTACAGTACATGTACTTACAGTGTACTTACCTAAGAAATTACTGGATAATATAACTACATGGATTAATGTTAGGCTTAGGGGTAGGTTCAGGGTTAGTACCTAGTTATTACCCACTTATTTTAATTACTATAATAAGCACATACTGTAGTATGTACATGGGGAACAGGACAGTAAAATAAAGTGCTACCATTTTTTTTACATTTTTTTTAGAAACCATTGCTGAAAAGACAATGGTTTCAAAATAATAAAACATAAGAAATTTCACCGGTATGCAAAACGGTTGTTTAATGTTATCACTTGGTTAAGGTAACTTACCAAGCCCTGTCCAATGTGATACCGCATCTCTTGCAGTATTTTGACAAAAGTGCCTATATTATCTTTATTGGAGGATATGTTCCCAAACTTCTGCGCCAGGCCTTTTAAGCTCACCTCCAAGTGAAATACATTTAGCTTCACCCAGCACATATCACTCTTGAAGAAAAAATAAAAGACATTACTTTGTCATCAACCTGCTCGCTTTTATTGCTGTGAATGATTCCACGAAAATTGAATAAGAACAACTCACCACTTCTTTAGGTATATAACGAACTGTAATCTTGTAGTCTTTTGGAATATTCTGTTTCTAATGGGAGAGAAATAAATCATAAAAAGCCAATTCTAAGTGCCAAATACTACACTGCACATGGTCATTTGATCATCAATAAAAATGCAAAACGGAAAATTGACTATTAAGTAACCACAATATAAACCAAGAATTACTGTAATTCGCTTTATAACCTTGGCTTATGTATAGTAACGAAAACTACCAACATATGTTACATATTTACTTCAAAAGATCTACATTTTAATCACTGGTCATCAACCTTTCAGCAAATGGCACGCACAGTGATGTTGCATCATAATTCATAATAAATATTTTGCTAAAGGAAAGTGAATACCATTAAACAACACACAAGTTCAAACAAAGCGATAAACTCAATAATACTTTCAACAAGCCAATGTTTTTTGATGTTTCTAAAGAGACTGTCTGCAGAAAAGCATTTCTTTATGTATACGACTCCATTATCATACTTTGAACCATATGTCTGCAGTTTTCATTCCAACACACATGAAATAAATTTGAGCTCTTTTCCCCTGAGCATGGATAAATCAGCCTTTGCTGTTTTGTCTTTCAAAAAAATAAGATCAGAAAAAAACGAAAAAACCCACGGCACTGGAGAGATAAGAATGTCCGAGCTCTTACCAACAAAGAAATTTTCCTGATGTCATCTGTAATGGGATTTCCTATTTCACTGGAATAGGCAGCAACTGTAATGTACAGCAATAAATGGACACAGGTGCATATCCAAATCTGAAAAAACAAGAATTAAAAGATCAGTCTGAGGCTAATAGATCTGAATTCTTTTAATAATACAGATCTGTGTCCTAATTTATAATCTCATTGTTCAGAGGAGTGTTAAAGCGGAAAATGTTTTCACTGCTATTTTAAGAATATCCGGGTAGGGTTCACTAGAATAAATGAACGTTTTTGTCTAGCAAACTCTCCTTCCCTTCCGCCGCTATAAAGCTGGTTGTCCCATGGTGGCTTAGAGCTTTATTAAAGCTTTTGCTCTACTCTTTCCAGACCTGCGATTTTAGCTTGTTGCATAACAAGAGGCAGATTTGCTCTTAGCCCTGATTACAAGGGTGATCCCAGACAAACAATGCATGAGCCTTGTCAGGAGAAACGGGCCAGTAAAAGAAAGAGTTTCGGCTTTGCTCTGAGAGGGAGCGGACAGAGGTGAAGAGCAGAATATTTCGAGGAAAGGCTGTTCAGCTGCGAGATGCTCTGAGTATATAATTGCACAATTACAAAATTGATGCCCTGCAATTACGTATTTTCGAAAATTTCTTTTGGGATTTGGGATCACGTGACCTGATCCAATGCGTTTCTAGGGAGGCATTTACATTTAAAAAAAAGCAGTTGCAGGGGTCTCATGTAAAATGGATGAATCGTTCAAAACGGACCATATTTACTTTCTTAATGCGAATGATTCATGCTATTCCAAAGTTCATTTTTACATTAACATGCAATCATTTTCATCTGAAACCACTTTCCTTTTTTTTTTTTACTGATATCACTAAGGCTGTGCAGGCTTATTGGATAATGTTAACCTATTTACACAAACTAGCATTCTTTTTAGCTGTTGTTTTAGCAAAGTAACATTTTATTAGTCTTTTTTTAAGCAAGCAGTGTTCGATTTTAATTAATTAATTAATTAATTTATTTTTAGCAAACCATCATTGAGAACTAGCATTCTATTTAGCCTTTGGGTTAGCAAATTAACATTGTATTTAGACTTTTTTTTAAAGCAAACTAGCAATTAGTCTTTTCTATTTTACAAACTAGCGTTCTATTTTGCCTTTGTTTTAGCAAACTAACATTGTATTTAGCCATTGTTTGGACAAAGATTCTATTTTTCTTTTGTTAGCAAACTAGGATTACATTTAGCAAATGTTTTAACAAACTAGTATTCTATTTGTCTTTTGTAGCAAAAAATAGCATTCTATTTAATAGTTTTGACATTCCAAAAACATTCCATTTAGCTGTTGTTTCAACAAACTAGCATTCTATTTGTCTTATTTTGCAATAGTAGTTGTTGTATGAAGCTAACAATATATTTAGCCATTGTTTTAGCAAACCAACATTCTATTTAGCCTAGCATTTTATTTAATAATAGTTTTAGCTAAGTAACATTTTAATTGGCTGTTTTACACTTTTCATTGTTCAAAATAAAATAAAATATCCACCTCTACACTTTTTCTCATTAGATATTTAGATTAATTCGGAAATGTGACATAGCATCTTAAAAATGCGAACACCATGGCAGGATGTTCAAGTAAACAGTGAGACACAGTTCAATAAAAAGAAAACAAAAACATTTAGTCTAAATATGGATGGTTGGAGAAGTGGTGCTTTAATGTTTTTTTTTGTTTTTTGTTTTTTTTTACAGAATTTAAACTTCTAGTTCTAAATGAATTTATTGACAGTATAAAAACAGCATGCAAATAAAAGCACCACCACCACTAAACTACAAATGTAATTTAATAAAATGTAGATAAACTACAAATATCTCATTAACACTGGATAACCAGTTTAAACTATCTCCAATTCCATGCAACCAGTTTGTTTTCTTGAAGACCATATTTAAAGGTAAATAAGTCCTACCTTCAGCCATAAGGAAGAGCCTTGTTTCATCACCGATTACATCATGGCATCAATGATTTCACATTAAATTGATACTGTTAGGCAGGTCATAGGCTTTTTAAGCAAATCTACAAATTTATAAGAGGGAAATTATATATTTCCAACTAACTCTCCTAAAATGTTCTACCTGGTTAAACAGGGCATGCTTATTTGCATCAAACTATAAATAAGACTAACCATATGTAAATGCTTAGGTCTTGCTTTGAATTTTTGGACTACAAATAAAAGTAAACAAAGCTACAGCATCTGGAATTTAGTATGTACTCGAACAAGCAGTTTATCTGTAGCAAGTCTTTCAGACAGCATCATTGGAGACTGTAATGGGCTCTTGCGTGTTGTGAACCAGATGAGCAGGATTTGTTGAAATTTGGTGACTGAAGCAACATATGGAAGCCCAGATGTTTTATTGGTTATATTATCCAACATTTTACTTCCTCCCAGACTTTAAAGTGTCTTCATAGCAAGAACAATGATTTCAGCAAGTACTTTGGACACATCAACTCAACAAACACTTGTGCCCATTTAAATGTGAACCATTCAAACTCTCTTGCCTCATATTCAACGCCGACTGTCATAAATCAATATAGCGTAAGCAAAGTGAACCGATGACAGGATCAGCTGAACAACATGTCAAATACAACAGGTAACAAATCATTACAAATAGCTCTAATGATTTGATCCAAAATAGGGTTATTCTGCTCTACAATTAGCTTTTCATGTTTCTGCCTAAGAAAAAAATTAAATAAAAAGAAAATTAGTCCTATTTCTCACAATGCAACTCTTTATATCACAGTCTCAAATTAGTTTCTCATAATTGTGCTGTAAAAAATATTGTTAGTTTAACCTTAAAAAATTAAATAACCTGGTTGCCTTAAAATTTTAAGTTGATTGAAATGGAAAAAGTGAGTTAATACAATGAAGGTGATTTAATCATCAAAAACTCAAAATAATAAGTTATCTGAACTAAATAAATTATTTAAGTTGATTTGACAAAAGAAAAAAAATGCTGTGATAACAAATCTTGAAAATATTTTTTTACAGTGTGACTTTATTTCTCATAATGTGACTCTTTTTCTATAATGGCAAAATTATACAACATGACTTTATATCTCAAATTAATTTTTGTTTTTCCTTTTCCTTTTTCCTGTAATATCCTGTAACGTGACTATATCTCCCAAGTGCAAATATCTTTTAAACTCTTAGTCTAAATAAACAGGCTTTTGATAGGATATAGACCCCTGAATGATAAACAAATAAATCTCGAAAGTGTTAGCTACAACAGATTAAACGAAAGAGGTGACTTTCACTTAGCTGGACAAAGGAGAAGAACAGTATCTCATTATGGCTAACCATGAGCTGATCTAAACACCGGCAGTGACACAAACTCCACCCTTCCTTTTGAACATCGTGTGTTATAGTAACTCTGTCAGCTAGAGAATAAGATGATCACCAGAGTCATGCTGACCAGACACTTTGATCACAAGGGTTTATTAACTTGCAAGCTCCCCAGACGTACAAGCTCATTCTGAACAATGTACCATTCACTACATAATCTTATTAGTAAGAACAGAGCCCAGTGTAACACATGGTGCCCGGAAAAATGTCTAGTCACCATCCATCTTCTTTCTTTTCACAGTTATCACTTATATATCACATGGTGTACATCAGTCTAATAATTCAAATACAAGAAGCATCCCAATGTCTGATATCCGCTAGCTGCGTGTTAGCAATGCGACAAATGCTACCAATTCATGCTACAAGGAAAAGGCTTAAAGATACTTAACATACAGTCTCTTAATTTTGATTTAAAAAGTGACAAGATGTGAGTCCGGAAGACGGTTTTGTAAAGCCATGTGATCAACTTACGCAGGCCAGAATAGCGAGAGGACAAACATCAGTGGCCGGAAAACTAGCATAATCGTTTCAGCCTCTGTTGAATAGTCAGCGACCAGTATCCACTCAAAAACTACTCAAATCAAATTTGCTTCAGCAAATTGCACTCAGACATTCAGGTGCACTTTACAAACCTCTGGCTAACCGAATAAACACTAGCTAAAGATGCTATCACATGTCCCAAAGAATATATGTGCTCTCTCATGTTGCCAAGACAGAAGAATGTTTAATTCGTCCTCACCACGCACCCATGACTATACACTTCTGTTCTGTGCTTCGTACTATTTCTTAGTCGGTTAAGTCAAAGTCATTGGGTTCTGCTAAGCTTCTGAAGCCAAACGAAAGAATTGGAAAAGACATAGCGGATTTACACTAGCTAGGGAAGCATCAATTACACTGTCCCCTTATGAGTGTTTAAATAAAGGGCAACAGTGCCACAGGAGTCCAATGAAATGTGATCTGCCTATTTGATAGCTAATTTAGAGGGACTCTATGACTGGGTGGGAGCAAAAATAACAATAGCCTGTCCTGGAGGGAGGCCTTGTTCAGGAACTAACCACGAAAAGTAGCTATGCTAATAGAACACACAACACAGAAATAAAAAAAATGATGAGGATCATATTATATGCTCGGGGTTTAATTTGATTGACATCCAGTTTACAAAGTGCGCCAATGAAAGCAAGAGATTTATTTGCTGGTCCAGTGATTTCATTTCTATCATTGGGCTCAATTCACTTTAAAGAGTCCATTATGCAATTAAGCTCTTTCCAAACACGGATGAAGTTTCACCCTTTATTGTAAATGGCTATCCGCTATTGAAAACCTTTTTATTTGGACTAGGCTTAGCCTGTGTCAAAGCCAGGTAAGTATAAGGACTAAAAGGATATGGAAACAAAGTAAATAGGTGAACAGGCTTCATGGAATGGCTGCAATGATGTTGGCAATGATAATGCTCCTTTAAATTATGGCTCAACCCACAACACAAATGGTAATTTCTGCTACTTTATCTTCTCATTTCAAACCACATATTTATGTACTAACTAATTTATGTACCAATTTTTTTTTTTGTCTGAACACTGACTCAGCTCATTGTGTGTTTGGGTTAGTGGGTAATTTATTGCCTAGAGGACTTCTGCTTCTTAATTTACACAATATAAAAATCTTCCCTTCGTCAGTGACTTAACAGGACAAGTCGAATCATCTGATATGACAAAATCAGATTTACGGCCCATAAACTTTCTTAAACGTAGACACAACAGCACACTATTGTTCAGCTACAGCCCAAGCAAAATGACTTAACTGCATCACAAAAACATTTCTAGCAATATGCAGAAAATCTGTTGTTACCAAGATCCTTTGGCCATTTACCCCAACATTGTCCATCAATTTTATTAAACGTTGTCTTCACATGTTATATTGCTATTTCTGCAGTTTTTAGGGGGAAAAAAACATTATACTGTAACTATACAGTGATTTTAGGGAGAAAAATGTGCTTTTTGCTTTAGTAGACTACAACAATCAAACAATCAAAAATAATTCTTCAATAAATGGTTATCTACAGTACACCATTTGATTGAAGTAACAAAGTATTTAAATGATGGGAAAAGACAACAACACATGACAGCCAAATTATGAGAGAACTGATGGACAACACATAAAGCACTGCAAATAATGTAGGTCATCTGTGCGTTTCTTTATTGGGGTAATGCTGCAACCTCCCATATTAACTACATTTGGTTCTTTTGCAGAGTAAAAGGACCTTCTAGGGATTTCCTAACTAAATGTGCTTTTTTTAAATAAATTGAAATTTCTAAATAAAAAAAAGGACTTATGACTTATACTCAAGCATATGCCATTGCTTAAAAATCTGGTTGTGCATGCTAGCCGTGTCTTAAAAGATCTGTTATCATTAAAACCAGTTTTGAAGATTATGAATGGAATTACTGCTATGGTCTCTATACAACATATGTTACTGAATAGCTCATTTTATTTGCAATGACTTCACAGCTGAGGTGCTAATATAACATTTTGCATGTCTAATTTCAGAGGTTAAACACACAAATCACATTTGTACATAAAATACAGTCCATACACAAGAATGCCAACTGTCAAAATACCTGCACATTTCACCATTTTTTTTTTTTTTTCCAGGAAGAAGCATGCGCTTCATATGGACATGTGTGAAGAACATACCAGACAAACATCTGGTATTAGTTACTCATGAAAAGGAAATTCAATAATGCAAAATTCCCAATCTTCCCCTACTTCAAGATTGCTAGTTTTTGGTGCAGAACATACTTCCTCATAGTCACATTGCAAACTGTCACTTACTTTTGCCTTTGGGCTTGGCACATGATCAAATGTTTGCTTTCAAGCTAGATGCTACACATAATTGTGTAGTTTTGGCAAAAGGGCCGATGTTTGTCACGGGTGATGGAAAAAAAGTTCAATTATTATTCACATACAAGGTTTGTTTTTTAACTGCAGCCACAGAATACTGTGCACTGAAACAGAGCTGCACCCACTTCATACACTTAATTCTTTCTAATAGAATAACCACAAGATGAAATGCCTCAATCTTGATCAGAATTCATAACTATCACGTGTACAGTATGAGAGAGCTTCCTGTGCTTATGTTTGCCAGTGATTAACTTTATTTTGTGTAATAATGTTACAAGTGATAATAACAAGAAAAGCAATGATATTCAAATATAATATAATATATAAGTTTCTAAAGGGGGGTTTCACAGTGATGCCAAAGAACCAACATTTTGGTTTCCCTTAAAGAACCTTGAAGGTTCTTTCAAATAACCTTTTTTTTTAAAGAACATTTTAATAATCTAAACCTTTTTCCACTATAATGAACATTTTGTGCAATGGAAAGGATCCATGGATGCGAACCGTTCTTCAAATAAAAAAAACTTTATGAAGACAGATTTATGTGTGTTGATGAAAACTCCTGAAGTTGAAATTAAATAATTATATGGTAGGCAAGCCTACTCAAAAAAGTGTTTTACTGAAGCAAGTGAATGTTCCAACATTTCATACCAATGAATCATCTTAAAACTGCCTTACTCCCAGCAAGAGGTAATGCAAATTCAAAGCAGGACAAAGGTGCAAGGGGAATGACTTATGTCTGCTCTTCATACATCACTATAGAATAAGCCGCCTTGAAGTGAGAGTAAAAATATCCTTACACCAAGGCAAATGTTTTTCAGGTGAATGCTCATAATTTACAAAGCCTGGCATAGTTTACTTCAAGGAAAGGAGGGTAGGCGACGCGTTACTGATGCTGGTCGAGATACGATGCATTACGACTAAATAATCCCCCACAGTCAATGAAAACCATTTCCACTGGCTTAGTTCTCATTGTACAACATGACCAAAATAGTGAGTAACGTATCAGGAAAATCTCGTTTTCACATTATGTTTATAGGCTAACACCTGTATTAGGCCTACGCTCAAAGGTCGTTGCGTTTTATCGTAGACTAGTTATTTTGCTCTTATCCTTTTTCAAGGACTTTATCGCTCATTTCATCATGTTTTAATTGTCATATTATTCAAAAGAGAACAAATTTTGTCGAGAATATAGGCTAGTCTGAATGTCAATAAAAAGATAATTTCTTAAGCTTATATTCCTGCCTTGCATGTTTCAAACAATTTGAAGGTGATCATTTAATTGCACTTTCGACCATTTGAACAAACTATGAAAATTCATAGGCAAATTGAGTGGAGATTACTAAATAGTGACAAGTTAAGTTGATGGGAGCATTTTTTGTTATAATGACATCCGCCTCTTCTAAATCAAGGCACTTAATAATGTCAAGCAACGAGATAATTTCAAATAAACCATTAGGTGTTAGCTCCTTTCACACCCCCACCTAGGCTACCAATTAAATGCGGAAAAGTCTGACAAGACGAAGACTATCGCTTTAACGTGTTGTAATATAAACATGCTTTTGTATTTATTTACATTTCCTTCAGTTACCTTCTGCAGACAGCGCAGTTTTGCACGCGCAACGGAGCGAAAACAAATGCAAATCACACGTGATTCACGCTAAATTACTAGCAAAGTTAAAGAAAAAGCCGTTCACTTACGTTTGACTTCTTCATATGGAACGAGAGGAGTAACTCCAATGTCAGCGAAACCCTATTTTATCTTACTTCGGCGGGCAGGGAAAGGGTTTTCTTCATCCCAAAGGTACATATCCAAAATAAAGTAGAATCCAAGTCGGGAGGGAAAGAAAGTCACCTAAATCTGCGTAATGATGATAAGTATCCAGGTAGACGCTTCATACCGCACGTTGGAGAACGGAAGGCTGCAGATAGAATCAAGAGTTTTTTCCCAAGAGCAAAGCCTTTTTATCGTGTGACTTCTGCGCACTCCCGCCCACCCCAGTTTCTCTCGGTCGTCTACTGCCCTGGGTCTCACTCAATCGATTTCACAATCACCACATAAAACGTCCAGTTCAGATTTATTTAAAAGGAGATGTTTTCCTGCTAATTTTCACAGGATGGGGTCGCTCGTCGTGACAGCAAATAGTTTGTAAGATGTTTTGTAGCTTATGGCTGTGGAGTGTTTTAGCTCTGAGGCGTAATAGAAATGCTTAGTGGTTTTTGGTATCTTTCTGGAAAACGTTTCATCACGGGGACCGTTTTTTACTGCATCTTATTATTTCTCTGCTTGCGATATGTCAACAACAAGTCTTAACCTAGACGATGAAGAGCAAAACAAACGGCGAAATTACAATTTGTTATGGAAACTGTAAAAAACAATATTCAAATTTTGAATAAAAAAGACCATTCAAAGTTTCGCCACCGGTAAATGAAGTGTAAACTAGCTATAGGCTAGTAGCAACGTGATTTTGTTGGTTTTACTGCAAATCTCATGTAGCACACGTGTTTCACTTTTCTGTGTTATAAATGGTCAAATGTGACAGACGTGTGCTAGCACTGAGGTAAACAGTGACATCTACAGCAGTAGTACAGTATTCTGGCTAAAACTATCTGTTTTTTAAATTAAGTTACCCTTTAGGCAAGGAGAAATTAGATGGAGTTTAAACTAGGGTACGACTAAAAATATGACCTAAAATATGAAAAAAGTAATAAAATAGAAATGTAGCCTGCTAATGCATAGCCCCATTCCAAAGTCTTATTATTATTATTATTATTATTATTTTTGCAAACAGGAAATAGGCTATTCAGAATATTTGATTGCAATGAAACAACATGCTGGCTAATATTCCCTGTTATTAAAGGCAAAGCTTACTATATTAGTTGAACTTGATAAATCAATTTAAAATATAATTATTAAAATAGGCTATAGGCTACTTCATCACAAAATGAATTCTACCTGCAGTGTAGCAAATACTCTTTGAAATAAAAAACTTTTCTCATGTGAATCTCAGCTCAGGGCTCAGAAAGATAGACTAGGTGACAGCTTATCCACTGACCCATCTTACCCCATCCTGCCCTACTAACACAATGAGAGCACACCAAATGCTTTATTTGAATTGTATTCTCTAAACCTAAAACAATAAAACTTAATCAGTTTTTATTTATCAAGGACATTTACTGAAAACTACTTTGTTTGCAAAAATATCCATTTCTGTTTTCGTTCCTGTGGGATATTCTTCAAAGTTTGTCTGATGAACCAAGAGGGATGGAGCTTTGCAAATGGGCCAGTTATATTTTATTTATTACTTAAAAATAAATTGATCAACTTATCCTTTGACATCATGGGGCCCACATGTGTTAAAGATGCCATATAATTATTAATTTTATAAAAAAGTTGTTTCAGTTGAGCAAAACAAAACTGGCACATCTTACCCCACACTCCCCTCTAGTGCAGGGCAACATTTCTCTGTTTATTTGTTGCGTTTCTTACAGAACAGTGTTCAGTGTGTCAACCTTTAACTAATTCCCTTGCACTCTTTCTGCAACAAATGTGCTGTTTTATGGGTATGTCCGCCCTATGAACTAATGCACTGTCGTACCTCTGATAATGATTTCATCTATTATTACAGCTTTTTCCTCTTTCTCTTGCTCTCATCAAGTTGTCACAAGTTTCGCTTCACCTCCCCTTGTGCATCTTTTCATGTAGGAGTGATAACTTAATCGTCTTTTATTTTCTGTTGCCTGTTTTTCTTGATATTCATGTGTAACTTAAGATCAGACAGAGGGTTAATTTATCACCTCCTGCATGACAGACGCTAATTTAATCAAGCCGCTGAAATCTTGCAATTTCATTTCCTTCGACACTCAAAATGTATCACTTCATCACTTGTCCCTCGAGAGCACATTACCAAGAAACAACAGGGGCTTTCAGACTCTTCTTTTAGCCTCCAGGCTTATCATGACCGTCTATTCAAAAATGTATTCCCATCAGCCAGCCCCTAGAACATGTGAAGGGAAATTTTCAGAGATTAAGACATTTTCGTTTGTTGTATGGGGTCAGAAAAATTGCAGAAAACTTTAGGTGAACTGTGTATGGCATGATTATTATCATTTAAAAAAAAAAAAAACACCAGTTCAGGTTTACTTTGCACCGGAACCATCCTTTTTGACATTTTCGAGATGCGAGATCCCATTTGTTATCTAGATACATCCAGATAACCTATTGATGTGGACAGTTGTAAATGCACCGTTGGTTCCCTTGTGTTATGTTATGCACAGGTATTCCTTGTTAATCATTAGTCTCTCTGTATGAGCCCACAAGTTTCATTGCTCTCTTGCCTTCTCTTTTCTTGCTTCATGGTTTTTGATCCAGTTAATATCAAGTCAAGTGTACGTTTATTTTGTAGGCTATTTAGTTCACGTTTATGGTAATAATGAAACTGCATGGCTTCATTAATAATCGCCTCTAGTTGACATTTGTTACAGAATACTAGACCTATTACTAACCCAGCAGGTTCCTTCCTTCGTCTGCACCAGGGGAATGGTCCCATTGAGGATTATGTGGCGGACTTCACTTCTCTGAGGAGGGTGGGAGATCTTCAGGCACTCTTCATTTCTAACGAGTGCCTGGAGTTTGCTTCAGGCAACATTAAGGTCATCCTTCACCCTAAGCCCGGCTATCTGCCCAAAGTGCCGTCCAGTGCGGCATGGCCTACGGTTCTGCAGGTATTTCATCCTCCACCTCACATGACAACAGATGAAGAGAGGCTTCATAGTCTCTGCCCTGTCAGAGCACTAAGAATATACATTCAGAGGTCCTCTTCATGGCGGAAGGCGGATCAGTTGCTGGTGTGTTTTGGGTCGCCCAAGAAAGGGCTTCCTGCCTCAAAACAAAGCATCAGCAACTGGATTGTCAATGCGATTTCCACGGCCTACCAGGTGCGCGGTATGCCTTCACCTTTGGCTGTGAGGACTCCTTCCACTACAGGCATGGCGTCCTCTACAACGCATTCTCACCCCAAGGCGTCACCATTTGACCATGCTTAAATATTTGACGCTTTAGGCGCCCTTTAGTGTCAGTTACATGACTCGATCCTACGGCATCATCTAACTGGCGCTAAAGGAAAAGGTTTAGGTTTAAAACCCACCGCGGGTAGGTTTAGGTTTGGGGTAGGGTTAAACGCGATCCTAGGGCGTCATCTAACTGACGCTAAAGGGTGCCTAAAGCGTCAGATATTGAAGCATGGTCAAAATGTTTCCAAGGCGTGACGCCTTGGGATGAGAATGGGCTGTCCTCTAGGGCCATTCTCGCGGGGGCTCCCATCCAGGAGGTCTGCGATGCAGCTTGATGGGCTACCCCACATACCTTTATTAGGTTTTACGGTTTGGACATTCCGTCGACACCCAGCTCTCTTGAGCAGCTTCACACTAGGGCAGGCAGGGCGCATTGTGGCGTAGTGGGTACTCGTCCCCCCAAAGTGTCATTTGACGTAGTTTGAGTTCTCTCGAAAGGGAATGTCCTCGGGTTACGACTGTAACCGAACTGCGTCCCTTTGCCACGCCTTCTCCTGCCTGCTTCATCGTAGTTCTCGTTCCCTTCTCAGGGAACAAGGGTTACAGTCATAACCGGAGGACGCTTTTCCCTTTTCACACCATTCTTTGTAAACCCTAGAAATGGTTGTGCGTGAAAATCCCAGTAACTGAGCAGATTGTGAAATACTCAGACCGGCTCATCTGGCACCAACAAGCATGCCACGCTCAAAATTGCTTAAATCACCTTTCTTTCCCATTCTGACATTCAGTTTGGAGTTCAGGTGATTATAGGCTTGTTCGACTTCATGCAGCTCTGCGCAGACCGATCGGTGGCTGACTTGAAGCAGTGCAGGTCGGTTAGAAATTTTGTTCAACTTGATGCAGTGCTATCAAAGTACCGCAAGAGCCATTCAAAAGTAGCCGGAGGACTCAGCACGTGCAGCTTCTCAAGAGCGTCTGCACAAGCTCTGATGATGTCAAAGCTGTTCCCCAGTTTGCCGGATTTACCGCATGACAACGATCATGTGATTTATTCTCACACCTTTATACACACACACACAAACACACACACACACATACATATACACACACTGCCGGTCAAAAGTTTGTGATGATGTTAAATGTTTTTAACACAAGTCTCGTATGCTCGCCAAGGCTGCATTTAATTTATTAGAATAATTTATCCCTGTGATGCAAAGCTGAATTTGCAGCATCATTACTCTAGTCTTCAGTGTCACATGATTCTTCAGAAATCATCCTAATATGCTGATTTGCTGCTTAAAATAAACTTTTCTGTTTATTATTATTCATCAATGTTGAAAACAGTTGTGGATTTATTAAAATAAATGAATACTTTCATTCAGCAAGGATGCATTCAATTGATCAAACGTTAAAGACATTTATAATGTTACAAAATATTCTATTTCGAATAGATGAAATGAAAGAATCAAGAAAAAAGTACACAACTGTTTTCAACATTGATAATAATAATGGATGTTTTTAACCATCAAATGACAATGAAGACTGGGGTAATGATGCTGAAAATTCTGCTTTTTCATACACTTTTTCATTTTCAAAGAGAAAACTGTTTTTTTTAAATAGTCATATTTATTTAAATATATATAATATATTTATTTATTTATTTTGAAGATAATGTATCTCAAATATTTAACCAAGTATTTTTGGAGATAAATGCTGCCACTATTTTATGAGACCAAAGCCTCTCTTAAGCTACTACATGTTCCCATACATCAAAATTTACTGCTATAAGTAATACCACATGTTGGGAGGGCTGGAGCAGGGTGTTCCCAAAGAGGAGGAGAGCGCAGAAAGACAAGAGTTGGTATGCGCAGCATAGCTAGAAGAACACAAGTGTAATTTGAAGGTCTAAATATGCTCCCATGACAATAAGAAAGATATCCATTAAACAATTTTTTATTGCAACCCACCCAAATAACTATCCATCTCCAATAGTCAGCTCTCAGGGCAATGTCAATGTCATTTGGTTCACTGCTTCAGCTTAAAATATTGAGTCAAGAACTGAAATGAAATGAACAACATTCCTTATTCAAATCAAGAAATACAAGAGATAAAATCCAGACAACGGCAACATGTCACCTCTTCTTTCCTTCACACTGAGTCAGAAAACCAGACACTTTCACTCATTTATGAACAAAGCAGAGAAAAGCAAAACATCACTAAAACAACTGTTTTTCTTGGTTCGTTCTGGCGTATTGCCTTACTTTAATTTGTCAAACTGTTTATTTTGTTCTAATTTTAAAACACATGGGACGGTGGCAAGGCTGATAAGCCTTGGTTCACATGATCCAAAAAAAAACCAAAACATCACAAGTGCTGAACTTGATTTGTGTGAAGACCTCCCCATCCAGATAATGCGTGGCACCAGCATAAACCACTGATCATAAACTACTTTAATGGTTCTGTCCCAAGAGAAAAAGTCTTATAGCTGGCAGACAGCACATTTGGGGTGGTTTAGTCACAAGTAAGTTGGCTACTAGAAACTTGCTGGTTGCTACCATGGTAATAAAACACTAGTACAGTTTTTATACTGCATATTGTCACAACAAACATTTTAATTGCCATTATGTAGGCTAATGTAATTGCCCCCCCAAAAAATGTATCATTATGAAATAAAAATGGCAAATTCTTGTTTTTTTTTATCCATGTAGATTTAAAAAAATCTGCCCTTGTACACTCTAAAAAAATGGTGCTAAATAGCACTAAAAGTGGCTCATTGGCTTGTAATCATAGGGGAACCACTTTAAGTGCTATATAGCTCTTATCTTTGTCATATGGTGCTATGTAGAGCCATAAGAGGTGCCATAGAGGACGTTAACCACCCCAGAGAACCACCGAAGAACCGGTGGTGCTATATAGCACCATGACCACGGCAAAGAACCTCTGAAGAACCTTTTTTTTAGAGTGTAATCTTTAATCAAAGTAACTTCCCTCCCCTCGTTCTTTCAGCGTCGTCTCTTCTCTTCTTTGATGGTGTGTTTAGTGTGACAAGCTGTCACATACATGAGATCGACCAATGGGAAACCACAACCATTCAACCAATTCCCAATGGACAAAACTAAGTCCCGCCCAACATTTTTTCTTGTGCAAGAAGCATTTCATACATTGCAATGGCGGAAGAAAAGACAATCTAAACTTCTGTTTCATGTAGACTTTAAATTATTAGTATTTTTTTTAATTAACTATAAGACAGCATATGATGTCTGCAAAGTTAAATGTAAAAAAATCCCTGAGAACTCCTTTGCATGCGTTGCAGGCACCGCTCTTGTTTTCTTCATGTGACTCTAGAATTATAGTCATGTCTAAACATTACATCTCATAAAAAGTGAGGGATTTATTCAACAACTTAATTATGCTTGACTACCCTGCCAGAACCCAAAGCCACAAACTTAAGGATTAACTTATCAAATGTCATTTAATTGAGAAATTCAGAACACACACATGTTTCCCTCAACTAATAAAGCTGTTATGTCTGTTGCCAGCTTTACAACAAGTTGTAGGTGTGCAATGGATAACAAAACATCACCGCTTAAGAGTTATTAAGACCGCTTAAGAGTTATTGACTCCATGGTAAGGCAAAAAAAAAAAGATTGAGACATTTTTAAATTTTCCACAATTAAGTTTATTTTCCTGTTTAGAAAATTGGACTATTGGTCAAAAAATTAATAATGACATTTCTTTTTTTCTTTTTTTTTATTTTAAAACAATGACATTCCTGATAAAATTGGTGCTTCAAAACAGTATCATTTTTAAGAACAAAAGAGCATGTGCAGTTTCATAAAAAATTCAAACTACAGCATTATAAACAGAAGACAATGAAAATAAATAATGATATATATTTAGATTACAAAAAATAATCTAAGCATGCTATTTATTTTCATTTTACTTAAAGGAGTAGTTCACTTTAAAAAAAACTTATGCTGATAATTTACTCGCCCCCATGTCATCCAAGATGTCCACGTCTTTCTTTCTTCAGTCGAAAAGAAATTAAGGTTTTTAAAGAAAACATTCCAGGATTTTCTCCATAAAATGGACTTTATTGGGAACCAAACGGTTCAAGGTCCAAATGACAGTTTCAGTGGAGCTTCAAAGGGCTTTAAACGACACCAGACGATGAATAAGGGAATCAATGGAGTCCATTATATGGAGAAAATCCTGGAATGTTTTCATCAAAAACCTTAATTTCTAATTTCGACTGAAGAAAGAAAGACGTGGACATCTCTGATGACATTGGGTTGAGTAAATTATCAGCAAAAGTTTTTTTTTTTTTTAAACTGAACTACTCCTTTAAGAATTCAACTGAATGCATCAAGCGTTAATACCAATAAATGAATAAATAATAACAGACAATTATCTTTAGATTTTCTTGTTATTATAAAATAACAATACAATGACAAAGCAACATTATTTGAATATGCTAAGCCGTTAAAATATATATATTATAATAATTAAAAAACTAGGGCAGTCAAAAGTTTTAAATAAAAACAAACAAATCGTAATTTCAGCAGGTTTACCAACCCAAAATATTTCCATGTAATCACCTGGCTCTTGCTCAAGGTTGACATTGTAGGCAATCACTGCATAGGTGTTAACATCTTGATGCACTATCAGAGGGCCAGCTGTAGCGTTCCACCCTAATTGGATAACTTTACTGACCAAATGAGAGCCAAATACACTGCCCGATTTCAAGTACCAGCTGGTGGCCATTTGGTCTGCTGGTGATAATTCAATATGATGTACCTTTGGGTAAAGCTGGATCAAGGGATTTATTGGAACAGGTACAGAGCAAAAGTCACAACAATGTAGCTCAGTGTTTCTGCTCAGGACTGGGACGATACCTTCAAAAATCACGTAAATGAACACGTATAAAGAAAAGAGCAGGTCACAAACCCGGCATCATACTCATTTATTTAATTAAAGTGGTTTGGATACTGGTGTTTCGCAAATGCAACATGTTGCATTATTACACATTTGGAATAAATTACAGTAAGCGGCATAAAAGTGGAATTAATAAACAAATTGTTCTTTTTAGTGGAATCTTTTTTTTGCTGTTGATGCAGTTCACAATGATTGAGGGATTCGTTCAACTCAATCATCAGTGCAAAAAGTCGATCAGCGAATGAGACTTTGTTTTCTCACATAAAACAATCGTTCGGCTTCAGAAGACTAGTCCCCATTCGTTGTAACAGCAAAGAAAAAAGCAGCCAGGACATTCTTCACAATTTCTCCTTTAATTTTTCTATGGGAGAATGAAAATCATAGTTTTGAGTTTTGGAATGACTTGAGGATATGTAAATAGTGACAATTTTCAGTTTGGGGGAATGACTCCTCAATGAGTCATGTTTGCTCCAGGCCTCCAGTGAAGACAAGAAATGGCGTCAACCGCTCCTAGATTGGACTTATAAATCTCTTGGCAGGTGGGGACAGACTTTCACTAATACAAAATGTTCAAGGCCTACCAGGTGATTTGTTGCTTAGTCAGCCTATACATCTGTTAATGTAATCCAATCCGAGCAATCCAACTCAGATTAGGAGGCCCAGTTGTAATGCTGTTAGATTTACGCCAGTACTTCTGAGAGTAAAGTTACCACACTGGTATCCCTGTATGTGTGAACACTGTTGTTACCTAATAGTTACTGTAGTGAAACTGCTTCCAAGCCTTGTTGCATTACAACTAGGACCGTCATTTGAATAAAACATTTTATTGAATTAATAGCATTACATAGAGATTAACAACATCTCGAACATGAGCGTAGCGAGTGAAGTCAAAAGTAGCTGAACTTTGAAAAATGTATCTCAAAGAGCCCTGTTTTTAGAACGATATTTAGATAGATTTGAGCCCATTACATTCCAGAAAACAATGATAAATACTGTAGTTTATCCGAACCCACAGAAAACATTTTGTTAATGATCGAAACAAAAGCATTCACAGCAACAGCCCCCTTCAGTATTCTACATTGTAGATCTCACGATTTTTTCATCAATGATGGTTTAGATAAGACCCTCCAATGTGGTTTAATTTCGTTTCCTACATCAAACTTCGCTCTCCAAACATTATCCATTTTCGACAAAGCATTTATTCATCACTTAATTCACCTAATAGTAAGTCCTGAAGCCCATTCAAATTTAACAAAATACCAGACATCTCCTTTAAATCTGGTCTAATCCAGTACTTGGGAAAATGGTCTCTCAAAAATCCTTCCTTAAATCTTTCAAGAAGCAACAACTCCTCTGCCAGTTTCTTTCTTCACAAGTCCATGATTGTGGATGTTTGTAGATTATTTTATGTCCAAACGGCCACCCTTGACTAGGGGCTCCTCCAACAACCAGAACAGAGAGTTTGGATTTTCTGGTCTTTTAATGATGAAAGATCATCAAACTTTCAACAAGCCAAGGTAAAATGAAGGCAGTCCACTAAAATGTAGCTTTTTGGTATCTGTGAGGAACAAAGCAGTATCTAGTCCAAGTCCATCCACTCTGTGAAGAATGCTTTTTGCAACTTCTCTCCATACCACATCCACTGAGCCTGTTAGAAACTTCTGGATGAACTGTAATCGTAATGTTGCGTATCGTCCTCCCTCCTCCAATGGCAAGAAAGTACACTTTGAGGGACCCAGTGCAACCTGTCCCAGAAGAAGTCCACCAATATTCTTTGCTTTGAGGTTCAACACAAGAGAGCTCATGCCACATAGTTGAGGCTATTAAATTGTTCAATATTAATACTCTCCCTCTAAAAGACAGCTGGGAATGAATCCATCTCAATTTCTTTAGTCTGCCTTACACTTTTTCTCTAATCCCATCCCAATTTTTTTGTTGCACAGTTATTTCTGAAAGATGCACTCCCAAATACAGTACTTAACACCCCTTTTCTTCCAAATAAACCCACCAGGTAAAAGTGGTAAGCCATTCTTCCATTTACCTCCAATCTGTGCATCACTTTTCTCCCAGTTCACTCTTACAGCAGAAATTACACCAAATTCATTAACAGTAGACTGTAAGTTAATATCATCCTTTTTCGCATTAATTAAAATCATCACATCATCAGCATAAGCTGATATTTGATGTTGAACATTATGAACATTCCCTAATTTAAAACCTTCAATACAAGAATGCAGCTTATTTAACATTGGTTCAATTGCCAAGTGGACCCAAAGCCAAAAGCATCAAGGTTATTCTAGAGGTATTGATGCTCTATTCGATCAAAGGCTTTTTCTTGATCAATTGAAATAAAACCTAGATCAAAATAACCAGAGACATCCAGCATATCTCTGATAAAAGTAATGTTATCTATAATGGACCTTCCGAGTATACAATAGGTCTGGTCAGGATGAACCACTTGCCCCATTACATCTTTTAATCTATTGACCAAAACCTTAGAAAAAAATCTTTAAGTCTTAACATAATAAACTTATAGGTAACCAATTCTTAATTCCCTATAAGTCACCTTTCTTAGGCAACAAAGTGAACACTTGGATTTAAAACATCCAAAAGTCATTGCCCATCACTCCCCAAAAGGCCTTCAAGCATACCTGGTGATTTACCAGTCTTCATGTCTTTTAAAGCTCCTGCTCCAGAGACCCATCAAGTTTTACTATATTGTCCTGTGCAATATTTGGCAAGCCATCATAAAATTTGGCAGAGAGCTCCTCATTCTCTTCATATCCAAAAATTACACAACACATCTCTAAAATTCATATCATCCAACAAAGATGCATTGAAATTCCAATAAGCAATCTTTAGTTTAACATTTGCTATAAACACATCACACAAAACCAAACAGTGATCCGAGAACCCAACTGGAGTAATAACACACTTTTTGACAATATTGAAATGATATCTAGAATAATAAAACCTATCAAGCCTGGCCATAGAAATGGCCATTATCTCTGGAGTGTGTCCATGTGTACTGCCTATTATTATTATTCATTTCTCTCTACATTTCACATAACCCGTTTCAATCAATTCCTGCATTACACGACTTGAAGCAGTGTGGGGTTTCAAATAATTCCAATCAAGAACATGATTTGCCGTAAAATTACCCCATGCCCCAAATAAAATTCAATCCAGTGTAATTTATCCCAAAAAAAAGTCCACCAATAAGGCTTGAATTTCAGTCACCATTTTCACAGGTGGATCTATACATGCCAACTTATGACAGAGATATGATGTAATTCAATTATTGATAATTAAAGTACTCCCTTTATAGGACATGTTTGGGGTCGGCCATTTCCATTTGGCTAATCGACCTTTACATTTTTCTATAGAGTGTTCTCATCTCCTAAAAGACCCCCAATTATTTTAAACCTCCTTTACTCCATAATAAACCATTAGGAATGCTTAGTTCCTCTTCAGTCCACTTTCCACATATTAAAGCTTCACTTTTGTTCCAGTTTATTTTAGCAGAAGATAAAGCTCTAAAATCTTCAAGTAAGTTCTTTAAAGATTTATTACAATCACATCATCAGCATAAGCGGATAAATGAATGTTACAGTTAAAACCAGGTGTATTTAAACCAGTCAAATGTGCTCTTATCTGCTGCAATGATGGTTCCATGGCTACTGAATAAAGCATCCATGATAGCAAACATCCTTGCCTGACACCTCTACCAATCTTGAATGGAGT
This sequence comes from Pimephales promelas, assembly GCF_016745375.1. The sequence continues at coordinate 1,237,318 of NW_024121477.1, forward strand.
GCAAAGCCACTGTTCACTTTCAGCAGTCTCTGAACATCAGTACAGCATCTTAGCCATGTCCACATAATTTTGGCAGAAACCAAAGGCTGCTACAGTTTTCCATAGGTAATTATGTTCAAGTCTATCAAATGCTTTCTCTTGAACCAGAAGAAGCAACGAACAATCTAAATTAAACAACTTGGAGACCTCTAGAATAACCCGCACTAAAGAAATATTATCAAATGGCATCAATGGGCTACATTCTGAAAACAGGACCAAACCAGAGCTCCTTGCACCTTAATCGCTAAAGGGATGGGCAACTCCGGTCCTGGAGGGCCACTGTCCTGCAGAGTTTTGTTCCAACCCTAATTAAACTCACCTGAACAAGCGCAAACCAATGTTTTCAGGAATACTGAAAAGAGTTTTTGTCAGGGTTGGAGCTAACTCTGCAGGACAGTGGCCCTCCAGGACCGAAGTTGCCCATCTCTGCGCTAAAAGATCACCAAGTTGAGTTTGTCATTATAGGAACTTCCAAAACACCCCTACTGAACTTTACCAAAATCCCACCACTGCCTCAATGACTGGGAAATATTCTTTGTAGCTCTAAACGTTTACCAAAAATATTTGAAATTTTCCCTTAAAATTGTATCATTTAGCAAAGAACTGTTAAAATGCCAATAAGCACTATTTGGTCTAAAGGAATTCAAAATAAAAGAACAACAAAACAACTAACAGGGACAATAAAACATTTGCTAAAAATACCACATTGATGTTTAAAAAAAAATCCATCTATCCACCGTAGCAAAAGAAAAAACATTATTACGGGTATGAGACCAAGTATGTCGTCTTAGATTACCATTAACATGTCTCCATATCACACATCTCATTTGTTTCAATTACTTGAATAAGCCTCCTCCGAGAAGGCTCATGGGGCTCTAGAGTATATGATTCCTATCAATAGTTTGTTCAGTCCAATTAAAATCACTTTTGCAAGGTTAAATTGAGAATATTTTAAAACAGCATTCTTTCAACTCCTGAGGTTGGGACATAAACACAAATAACAACAAGGACATGATTTTCGAATAAAGCTCTAACCTTTAAGAGTCTACCTTTTATAATCTCTTCAAGCTCAAATGAAATTAGTCTGAATTTCTAAGAAAATAAAAAACAGCAACTCCTGCGCTGCTAGCAGTGGTGCGACTTAAAATAGAGATGCCATCCCATTCTCTGTCCTAATCTACTGCATTATTGGAATCACAGTGAGTTTCTTGAAGAAGAAGAAGAAGAAGAAGAAGAAAAAAAAATCTGTTTAGACATCTCATATAACACTCTTTTTTTCCACATCTCTTGCGCCATTTACATAAACAACAATATATAACAACAACAAACAACAAAATAGCAAAAACAAACCATTATCATTAAATTCGCTTTTTCCATCACCATCATCACTATTTCAAAGGAAGAACAGGTGTAAACAAACAATCAATAATGATCCCACGCTCAACTAAGTTAACTAATTTGCCTTGTCTATATTATTTAAAAATATAACATTAGCTTTGTTCAATTATGAGGCTAACAAAATGCACTCATGACCCTCAACTTCACCTATTGCTAAACAAAAATCCTCCACACTCACGGCAGCCGTCACCTTCACTGCATGGCGCCACTCGAGTGTGTTCAAAACTGGCGAAACGAAAAGAAAAGAAAAAAGACAAGATAGAAAAATAGCTTTAAGTGAAACACTAGTTTCAGCCACAGCAGACACAAACTTGTACAAGAGAGAGAGAGAGAGAAATTAGTGTTTTACCTTTCGATCAAACCACATTCATGACAGGATTCGTTGTCAACAAATTTTATTAATAGAAAGCATTCCATTGCTAATATAATATTTTCATTTAGGCATTTTCTCTGCATCTATTCTAAAACGTCCCAAATCTTAATCAAGTCCACGGTTGAATAATGCCAAAGATGTCGCCAGTAAGTCCAACTGATATCAGCTGACTGAGCTGAGAAGCCACATGAGTGATTGAAATAAAAGAGCAGAAACCAGATGTTTAGCAAAGGCCCATGTCATCTGTTTGTATAGGTTTATGTATGCTTTTTTTTTGTCTGAAGGAGATACATTATGTGTTTAGGTGCATGAAAAGGAAAGTTGAATGGCATGCTATTCTTACACACACACACACACACAAACATCGATTAGTTGTTGACTCCACATGTCATTTGCCTTGCATGTATGGATGTTTCAGAGTTTAGAAGGTAACGCTTCCTTTTACAGTACAGTACTTATCTAGAAAGTACTGGCTAATATAAGGTAAGTATATTTTGGTGTAACTTACTTCCTCATGACATAATGCCAGTAAAATGAAAGGATTTTCACAATTGGGTGATAAAGAAACATCAAAAGTGGCGTATAAAACTGAACTTGTTCCATGGAATGTTACAGATGCAAATTTGTAATTAACTGAGAGTGACTTTAAAAATTGGTTATTTGTGTTTTACTTGTTTAGTCAAGGGTGGCCTCAGACAGTTAAAACAACTGTTGTTGCATGAAATGGAATGAGACCTGGCAGAGCTGTAATTTCATTTGGCACAACTGAAATGTCATGCCGATGTCGGTCTTTCTGTTTACTGATACTTTGACGCAACTGTCATACGTCAAAGAAAAAAGGTGGCTCTTAGGTAAGTGAGCAAAATATTGTGGTGCCGAGAAGTCCAGATCCTCTAGTGACCAGTGTCTAAAATCTTGTTAGTTATCTAACGCTTTAAAGTCAGTTTGTTTTCAATGTTTTTCCCTACTAGATCTCATTTCTAGACTTTTCTTAGTGTCTAAAGGAACAGTTGACCAAATCATTTTAAAATTCTATCATTATTTACTCACCCTCATGTCATAAGAAACCTGTGAACATAAAATAAGATACTTATGAAGAACTTTGGGTCCAAAAAATACATTCAAAACTGACATTCAGTTTGGAGTTCAGGAGTTTGACTTGAACAGGACCACACCCCTAAATGCATTGAAGCAACTGCCATGTGATTGGTTGATTAGATAATTGCATTACTGAGAAATTGAAAAGGTGTTCCTAATAATCCTTTAGGTGAGTGTATATACACACTGTTAAAATTATATGATCCATAAGTTATGACAATATATATATATATATATATATATAATTTTGCTTTATATAAGGCCATGTTAAAGCAAATTAGATTTTTTGTTCATACATTTGAAAATTAAGATCAAAATAAAATGAATAGGAATAAGCGTATAAGTCAACAAGATATTTATTTGGTTACACATGTAAACGTGAAAGGCATTGTTCATTTCAAGGAAAACAAACACAAATTAATGTATTTATTCATAGGCCTGCTTGTGTTTGATCTAAAGAATCAGCTTGAAAGGACTTGTTGCTTTTGTCTATTTTTGGCACACCGTCATTTACATGCACAAGTGTGCAAAACAGTACTGAAGATATCGTCAGATTTGCATTTGAATAATATTTAATTTTCGGTAGAGATAGCATAAAATATTCTTGCTTAAGTCATGATTTAAGCAAGCCCGCCACAGCCCTGAGGTGTTATTTTATCCCCTACAAACAGCGAGTGGATCCAGATTCCATTGACGCAAATGGGGTTTATTTGATTTATTAAAAGAGAACTCTGGCGAACAATGAACCTTTGGTCTAATAAAACATCGGTACATAGTGAACCGTTCTCTGAGATTTGTTTTCATGATAATCGAATGTAAACTGTTTAGCGTATAATGCTAGTAAATGGGGGCATTGACTAAGTAAAAAGAAATCGCTAGTTTATACCACTAACAAGGCTCAAAATAGCCCCACACTAACACAGTAACATAATGAGGGTCCCTACATGCAAAACGAAGCATTGAGAACTTTGTAAGTGTACAGACCGTTTAATAAGAAGTAGGGTTGCCGCGGTGAGGAAAATTTCCCACCGGTTAATCGACGTGTGACAACACCGGTAATCCCGGTGTCACCGTGGAGGGCAGGGCGGGGGGGTTAAATAGCTTTTAAATGCGTGCGCGTTATACTTTCACTTTCGAAATAAGCGTCAATTGCTTGAATGGACAAAAAAAAACAACTCGCTGATAATAAAACTTTTATTTATAGACTTTTATTAGCATAACGAACGAATAAAAATAACCCCATGCATAGGCTGAAAAAAGTGAAAATCGGCAAAATGTGGGCCCAAACAAATAAGAACCATAAAACGTTTATTAACGAATAAGAAAATAAAATAGGCCTAAATAAATTACACAAAGTTTAAATGAGATAAAACCAATTAAAAAGAGACGAATATAAAATAAAAACTTCAAAACGGACCTTAGCCTACATAAATGACATACTTTCACTTTCGAAATAAGCGTCAATTGCAATTCAGCGTCAATTGCTGGAATGGACAAAAAAAAAAAAAAAAAAAAAAAAAAAAACAACTCGCTGACAATAAACTTTTATTTAGACAGCACTTTTATTAGAATAATAAACGAATAAAATATAGACAGAACTTTTATTAGCATAACGAACGAATAAAAATAACCCATGCATAGGCTGAAAAAAGTGAAAATCGGCAAACTGTGGGCCCAAAAAAAAATAAAACGTTTATTAACGAATAAGAAAACAAAATAGGCCTAAATAAATTAAACAAAGTTTAAATAAGATAAAACCAAATAAAAAGAGACGAATATAAAATAAAAACTTTAAAAAGGACCTTAGCCTACATAAATGACAGCACTCTAAAAAAAAGTAAAACTATAAATTGGCATTTATTAACATTAATATATATTGGCCAAAATATTGCCAAACAGGCGCTTTTGCATTGCGTTTTGACACCAAATCTTCCGCCATTATCTTGCTTTTCTGTAATTTGACTCGTTCTCGTCTCCACACGTGCTAAATGGAATCCTGATGCTTGCTGATCTGTGACGTGACGGCACGCGTTGCGCAGTTCATTTTTAATTATAATGCTCTCTTCAGAACTAAATAATTGAAAATTATTATTTTTAATTAATTCAAATAAATATTTTAGCAAAAACGAATACTTAAAAAAAAAAAAGTCAAGACATCGCGGTGTCACGGTGGGAAAGTGATGTCACCGGTGATGGGGCTTAAAACCGGTAACACCGTCAACACCGTCTATCGCGGCAAGCCTAATAAGAAGATACTTTATGAAGACAGTTCACTTCGCGTATACAGACAGGAGCCATCTTAAAAAAGTCTCGATAAGTCGATCCCCGAACGCCGTTCATACAGTTCAGAAGTTCGCTGAACTTCATACAGTTCAGATCACTCAGCACGACGTTCGTGGTTTGACTTATCGAGACTATTTTCTAAGATGGCTCCTGCCTGTATACGCGAAGTGAACTGTCTTCATAAAGTATCTTCTTATTAAACGGTCCGTACACTTACAAAGTTCTCAATGCTTCGTTTTGCATGTAGGGACCCTCATTATGTTACTGTGTTAGTGTGGGGCTATTTTGAGCCTTGTTAGTGGTATAAACTAGCGATTTCTTTTTACTTAGTCAACAAAACCGTTCATTTTGTTTTTATCTGTGATTTAATCAAAAATAACGTGATCAGATCACATTTGATTAATGTTTTTTTCGATTTAGTTTAGTGATGTGAAAATGACACAATCTACACATGGCAAAAAAGCATAGGCTAGACCAGACTCGAAACGGAACGGAAGTTGACAACCGGAGTCGTTGTCATGGAGGCGCCCATTGTTTAGAGCAGAATAAGGTGGATTGCCTGGAATGTAATAAAAAAAAAATAAAAAAATGGAAAAACCAAGCCTCACCACAGAAAGCTACAGTGCTACAGGTGCGTTCCCAGTTCCTGTGACTCAAGTGATGGGAGAAATGGGAGGTAGTGGAGCAATTTGAACCTCTGAATAAAGTTTGTGCAGAAAGGCAGATTGTAACAGGAATGATCGGTCATGTGTATTTTAGATCCAACATCAACCTTCCTCCAGCTCTTTATTCCTCTTTCTTCTTCTGTTCCTAAGGAAAAAGACATGAATTTTTATCAATTATATTAACAATACTTTGACACAAATAGAAGAAAAGGCAGATATTTAAATCTTTTCATAATCCAAACATTCATTTAAATAGATTTCAGTCATGTTATATGCCAATTAGATCTGAACTCTTCTATGAAGAAGCTTTAAAGGCCTGTTCACACCAAGGACGATAACTATAAGGTTAAACAATAAAGATTTTGTTTCCATTAACAGTCAAACAGAATCTTAAAGAGCTTAAGCATTTAAAGTGTACAAAAATTATCCTATTGGTGTTGACACTAACAAGTTATCGGTCTTGGTGTGAACGGGCCTTAACATCCATCCAATCTTCCCATTGCACAAAATGTTCTTTAAAGTGGAAAAAGATTCTGTAGATTGCTAAAATGTTCTTTAAAAAAAATGTTTCTTTCAAGAACTGTTAATTGAAACGGTCTCTGGGAAACTAAAATTTGTTCTTCTATGACATCACTGCAAAAATGACCTTTTGGAATCAATTTTGCAGTGATGTCTGGAACCATTTTTGTTTCCCAGAGACTGTTTCAATTAACAGAGGGTTCCATATGGCTTCCGAAGAGTTGAAACAAGCCCGTACAAAGGGGTAACAGCACGCTAGCTATACCTTTTGACAACAGCGTGCCCCTGCAGATTTACACGCCCAAAAGTCATGCTTTTTACAACTTACCTGGTATTGTGTTGTCCAAAACAAACCCAAAGAATCCACCAATGAACATGTGGGTGGTGAAGAGAATCATAATGAGCTGATCCAACTCTTTTATGCCTGTTGACAGATACAAACCACTCACGTCACAAAGAGCTGGGCGGACAGTGACAGATGCCCAATGCATGTATACATGCAAATCAACAGAAGGGGGTAAAAACTCTTGGTATAAGATATCTTATTATTATGTCTTAATAGGGTAAATATTCTAGGACCAATTAACGTCTATCTGATGAGACCAACATAGCGAGCGTTGGTCAGGAGTTCAGTGTGTGAGCTTAAAAAATGCTAATTCCTGAAAACCTAGCAAGAAACTGCTTAAAAGAGCCCCTGATGAAGCACTACAAGACTTATGTTGATTAGCCCCCCAAATTTTAAGCAGTGTTAACCCAACACTCAGGATAAAGTTCAGAACAAAGTTCATCGAAAGGTTGCACTAGCCCAAATGTCTAAGGGGGAATGCTGGTTTTCACATGGAAGGTTTGTGCTGAAGCGAAGGGAGGAGATTACAGCAGAGTCAAACGGAGACTTGTAAAGAGGATTGTCAGATAAGTCGCCCTAACCTCAGGAGTCCAGACAATGCTTCTCACCACTACGTATAAGCTCGAGATCTGCCACTTGCACTGAGTGACCCGCCACAGCGCCATCAAGCCCGGGAACAGAGACCATACTCTCACTCTGCTGCCCGCCGCCTGCCGCCCGCCACCCTCCTCTGTGTGGGGCCCGGTAAAAGATTGAGATAAAGCCCGAGGCCTCAAAGTCATCCTAGCCCTCCCAGGGGCGAAAATTTCATCAAAATGTTGGGGGGGACAATAAACATAACAATTCTCAAGAGCAAATTTTGAAGGGGACACCAATAATACAGGCAAAAACATACAGAGGAAAGCCTTACTAGTGTAGCATGGAGACCATTTCATTATAATTCTTAAAGTTTCTTTCTGGTTTAAGCCAGCGGCGAATCTGTTTACATACTCTCCTCACGCAGCGCAGCGATTTCATTTCATTCATTGACTCATTATTTAACTATATTAAATGATATAAACCAACTAAATCACAGTGAAAGCGTTACAATATAAATGCACAGCGCACCCGGACTTTCTCATCAGTGAGTCTATGGCCAGCAATATTGTAATGTTTAATGACATGAAGATAATGTCTGTTCTAAGTTATTATTGTACTGTACAATTAAATATAATCGTTGCTGAGTTTGCATTCTGAAAACTTTACCTCAGAGCATCCGTTTACTGAATGAATTGAGAATCTCACCTGAAAAATCCAATAACACCAGCAATTGCATTCAAGCAGCTGATTTCTGTAAATAAATGCAAAACTAAATGCATATTGCAGCATAGGGCGAAGTCAGGATCCGTCAGCACCAATTTGAGACAAAAAATAATTTAAATTGTATATAAAACTATGTAAATGGCGCTCTGTGGCGCAGCAGGGTTTTGAACACGGTCCTGACTGAGCCGTTGCTGGGCGCCGCGGACAGACGCCGAACGGCGCCGCCGGTGTGTGTACACTCATAGAGAATAATGTGTTCGAATTTTAAAGACGTGGCGCTGCGCGACGCGACGCTTCTCGTCCGGTGTGCGACCCCTTTACTGGAGTTCCACAACTACTCAAAAACTATGTTTTTCTCTCCGGCCACCGGAAGGGGACGGAGGCGTCTGAGGTAAAAGGGACGGAGGCAGTGGACCAATGCACTGTGAGGCAAGGGAGGGGGGTCTCAAAATGTTTAGAACGCTTTTTTCGATATTGCCCCGTTTGCATTTGTGTTATCTTATTTCTTAATTATTTTAAGAATATATCATTACATTATTTACAATACACATATTTTAATGTTTTTTTTTTGCGGGGGACAACCCTCAGATAGGGGGGGTCCTGACCCCCCCGACCCCCCCGCGATTTCCGCCTATGAGCCCTCCTAGGAAAACAACGGTTTTTAAGTCTCGCCATGGCCAGACTTCCACTGAAACTTTTCGCTCGTTCAGTTCCAGAAAATGCGACTGTTCCAGTGTATTTTGCAGTAAACAAGCCGGTACAGCCGCCCACTTGCCTGCACAGAAATGCTGTTTCTGCGGTGACCCAGATAAATCACATAAACAGTGTAATTTTCTAGTATTCCGGCCACAGCCGATGGTGTTATGAGTGCAATAAAAATGCCCACAGTCCAGTGTTCATTTCTACACACAAACACAGCTCGCCACAGTACAGGGCTCGCACAATTAAAATCGGTTCAAACACACTACACACTACATGTCCCACGGTTTCTGTAAAAACGAAACCAACACATATCCAGTCAGCTCAGGTCGACGGTGTTTTTAATGCAGTAAATGTGGGCGTGGGACAGCGGGTTCACTCACAGACATGTTAAGCCCCACGAGGCTCGCTCTCTCTCGGCAAACTGCTATCAGGGAATAGAGCGTGGCCAGGCTGCCCGGCACGATCGGGTGCCCCACACCTCAAATGCTGCAAACACATTACAGCACACCAAAGCTCTCTTGTCGCCACTATATTGTGGCCAGAGCCCAGTATACCCCTAGCTATTCATGCAAATGCATGGGCAAAGCTTCCCGGGATATCAGAATGGGAGCTGAACATTGTAAAAAGAGGCTATTCGCTGCAGTTCGCTCAACGCCCCCGCCGCTACATGGCACGGGTCGAAACTACGGTAAAAACCGAAGTAGCCCATCTACTTCGAGCCGAAATAGGGAAACTATTGAGCAAAGGGGCAATAGAGCCTTTATCTCAAGCTCAGAGCGAAGGGGGCCTATACAGCAGATATTTTCTGGAACCAAAAAAAGACGGGGCCTCAGACCCGTTTTAGATCTAAGACAGCTGAACAAAATGCTTGAGAAACGCCAGTTCAGAATGTTCACAACCAGGAAAATTGGAAAATGGAAAACAGATTTGCCAAGGGGACTGGTTTATGTCAATAGATCTGAAGGACGCATATTTCCAAATACAAATAGCACCACGTTACAGGCGATTCTTGAGATTCCTTCGAGGGCCAGGCATATCAATACACAGTCCGAACGTTCGGCCTGTCCCTAGCACCCCCTACATTTACAATGTGCATGGACTCGGCTCTCGCACCCCTGAAACTTCGGGGCATGCGAGTTTTGAACTACTTGGACGATTGGCTGATTCTAGCTCGATCACACTCAGAGCTCAATGAACACAGGATCATATTACTCGAACATCTCGAGAATCTAGGTCTCAAATTGGGCAAAAAGTTAGCTGTCTAACTTTTTCTAACAAACGAAAGATGTTTGCTAGTGGGTTAAATGCTGCATATTTTAGGTGATGCTGATGTTATTTTGTAGACACTCACCTAAAGGATTGTTAGGAACACCTGTTCAATTTCTCATAACTGAAATGATCTAATCAACCACATGGCAGTTGCTTCAATGCATTTAGGGGTCTGGTCTTGGTCCAAACAATCTCCTGAACTCCAAACTGAATGTCAGAATGGAAAAGAAAGGTGATTTAAGCAATTTGGAGCGTGGTTGTTTGTTGTTGGTGCCAGACCGGCTGGTCTGAGTATTTCACAATCTGCTCAGTTACTGGGATTTTCATGCGCAACCATTTCTAGGGTTTACAAAGAATGGTGTGAAGAGGGAAAAACATCCAGTATGCTGCAGTCCTGTGGGCGAAAATGCCTTGTTGATGCTAGAGGTCAGAGGAGAATGGGCCGACTGATTAAAATTAATAGAAGAGCAACTTTGACTGAAATAACCACTCGTTACAACCGTGGTATGCAGCAAAGCATTTGTGAAGCCACAACACGCACAACCTTGAGGCGGATGAGCTACAACAGCAGAAGACCCCACCAGGTACCACTAATCTCCACTACAAATAGGAAAAAGAGGCTACAATTTGCAAGAGCTCAACAAAATTGGACAGTTGAAGACTGGAAAAATGTTGCCTGATGAGTCTTGATTTCTGTAGAGACAGTCAGAATTTGGCGTAAACAGAATGAGAACATGGACCCATCATGCCTTGTTACCACTGTGCAGGCTGGTGGTGGTGGTGTAATGGTGTGGGGGATGTTTTCTTGGCACACTTTGTGACAATTGGACATCGTTTAAATGCCATGGCCTACCTGAGCATTGTTTCTGACCATGTCCATCCCTTTATGGCCACCATGTACCTCCTCTGATGGCTACTTCCAGCAGGATAATGCACCATGTCACAAAGCTTGAATCATTTCAAATTGGTTTCTTGAACATGACAATGAGTTCACTGTACTAAAATGGCCCCCACAGTCACCAGATCTCAACCCAATAGAGCATCTTTGGGATGTGGTGGAACAGGAGCTTCGTGCCCTGGATGTGCATCCCACAAATCTCCATCAACTGCAAGATGCTATCCTATAAACATTGGCAAACATTTCTAAAGAATGCTTTCAGCACCTTGTTGAATCAATGCCACATAGAATTAAGGCAGTTCTGAGGGCGAAAGGGGGTCAAACACAGTATTAGTATGGTGTTCCTAATAATCCTTTAGATGAGTGTATGCTTCAATGTTACATTCACCTGTGTTTATCATGCCTGGATTTGAATGAAACCAGGTTGGGAGCACAAGCCCACTGAAGGTCGAGAAGCCAAGAATTAGGAGATTCCTGGAGGAATTCAAGTCCACATACTGCAAGGAAAGAAATGAAATACAAAAGAAACAAACTCTTAGTATGTATTTTATTAGATGAAGTCGCCCTGATTTTATAACAATGAAAATGAAATTTTGACAATTCTCTATCAAGTATACCTGCAGATTGGAAATGCCCACTGCTGCTACCATGCCAAACATGATGAGGAACATTCCACCAATGACCGGGTCTGGAATAGTTATAAAGACTGCACTGAATTTACCAAAGAGTCCCAAGATGATCATAAGAAGCCCAGCGGTCTGAAGCACCAATCTGCTGCCAACCTGGCACACAATTTATGGATAAGCCATCAAAAATATAAATCATCCAAAATACTGTCATGAAATCCAAACCAAACAAACCAAAAAAAAAATTAAAAAAAAGGAAAACATTTACAAATGTGCAGGAATGCAATAATTGTCATTCCCATGAAACAAGGATGCATTACAGCATTATATTAAGAAAAATGGCCTGATAACATTTAAACGCCACTTGGAAAAAAAAAATAAAATCAAAAAAATAGATAAAAGCATTCAGCAACAGATGTTTAAGCATTCCTCAAAAATGACATTAATCTCATGTCATGTGTTGCCTCCTTGAGCATTAATGATGGCTTGCAGCTGTTGGTGATAGATGTGGATGAAACCCTCAATTATCCTGAGAGGGGAAGACCTAAATGTGTAGAGGATGCTCACAAACTGAAATAATTTCCAGGAAGTGCAGGATGTTTGAGAACAGGGGGCACCTTTATTACTCAAAACTCATGCACAGGAAAGATCACAAAAGATAGAGATGGCAAAATGACGCTTCCTGAACCATTAAGAAATTGCAGCCCATTGCATCACCAAAAGGTTAATTACTCTAAGCTTCATTCAGCATTGCTCATACTGACACCAAGCTACTGTTCAAAGAAGTAACAGACAAATTAATTAACTCTGAACCAATGACCTGAGCAGACTTATGATGTCCGTATTTTATGACGTTTTTTAAAGCACATGCAGATTGTCCAAGATGTAGGCAGGGAAACGTATGAGCAAAAATGTATGTAAATATTTGTAACGTGAAAAAAACATGCAGCATGGCCTCATGGTGATATTATTATTAAGAACACATATCCAAATGGCAATATTAATATTAAGAAGATATCAAACTTCAACTGAAATTAGTTTCATTTTGAAGTATGCCTACATTAAAGTTTAATGTTCACAGCATGTCATTATCACATTATTATTCTCAAATATAGTGTACTTTATTATATGTATATCCAACTTTATCTGCATACATACAGCATTCCCACGTAAAGCGATTTTACTATATAGCATAAAGTCTTCCAAGCCCTCGATTTGCGATATTAAAATTGTCTAAACAGTAACATAATGATTTTCTGTAAAGCTGCTTTGAGATAATTGTGTATTGTGACAGGCACTATATAAAATAAAATTGAGTATGGATTACTAATGTGTGACTTCAAGAAGCCTATAGGTAGTCAATGTTTTAGTTGAATAGTAATATAAAAGTGGTGAAATATAATGAAGAACTTGCTTTGGCGTTGGTGGCCACAACAATAAAGATAGTTCTAGTTATTATTATTATTGTTGTCCTAGTTGTTGTAAATAAACAGAGAAATCCTACCCTTGTAATTCCCAGAGCGGCGATATTCTGACTGTAGGAGGTGGTTCCATTACCACTACCCCACAGGGCAGCCAAGATGCAGCCCACGCCTTCCACCGCAATGCCGCGGTTAATAGCATGCGTGGGAGGTGGAGGCGCACCAGAGAGACGGGCGCATGCATAATAGTCTCCAATGGACTCCATTGTTGAGGCCAGCACCCCAGCCATCATGCCCAGTACAGACGACAAGCTCACAGTGGGTAAACCCCACTGCCCTGTAAAAGAGTTAATAGATGAGGAAATGCTCTTTACGGATAATAAGAAGTTCCTTAGTATACTTTATGATGTAAAACATGAAAAGAAATATGTAAGGGCGAGTTTTACATTGGAATGTTGAGAGTAAAATGTTGAGAGTAAAAAACAAAGTATGGTTGGAAGCATAAAAAGATTATGAAGTTACAAGGAAAACCATTTAAGGTGGAGAAATTTAACCAAAAGTAACCTTTGTGTTGTTTGTTTTCATTTTGTCTATTGACACAAGGAAGCAAAGTTTGAATAGTTTGTTATGGTGTTATGAAGGTATGTTTGCTTTGACTCCCATTCAAATTTGCGTCAGATTTTCAGCCAATACCATTTTGTCTGACTTTATATATATATATATATATATATATATATATATATATATATATAAAAAGCAAAAAGGATAATAAACACAGTAGTAGAACACAGTAGAAACACTCTTTGACAAAAAATACACAGTAATATGAGGCCCATGTTTAGTTATTCTTATATATCAGCCCGGAGCACATACATGTCTCAAGGGATTTAAGTGGGTCAAGTGAAATGACTGACTGTCCTCACTAACATTCAGCCACTGATGCAGTCAAACCTGTATTAGCTATTTGATGTTTAAAATACCACATTACCACATTTAAGCCCCTGGGTGATAGGCTTTATCTAACGATGGAAACCTTAAAGCTATTTCAAATACATATATGTGCTAGCTGATTCATAGCAGAGGACCGATTGGTGTTGAATGCATTTCTTAATACAACAGAATGGCTGAAAAGACCTGAGTGGGAAGCGCGCTGAAACGAGCGAGGGCTTAAAAGCCTGACTGTCATAGAAAATAATACACCACACCTTTATGAGTGAGAATTGACCCTAGCAAAGAAAACTATGGTTCCTAGTGATGGACAGTCCCTAAATGTTCTTCAGGATGAATTAGACTAGAGGAACCCCATTCATGTCACGTTATCACCAATGCCCTCAGACCATATGTATCTCTCTTATCGCATCTGGATTATGAAAGAAACACTACCATTTAAGATAGCTCCTTTTTTTTACAGACATGTCTTAAAAACAGCTGGCTGACAGCTCTTTAGTAGTAATAATATGTATTTTGAACTCTGTCATGGAAACTAGCATGTATAAACTTTAATTTAACAATTTAATAATCATGTAAAAAGGAATTTATACCTGTATGTTATTATGCTGTACCCACATTGGACCAGCGGTTGGATGCCCGCAGATGATTCAGCTGTCTTCTTCTGGTCAGATGCCAGAATTGATTCAACGTGGCCGCCAAAATTAGATATGGGTATTCTTTAGCTCAGTATTTTACAATCCTGTTACTAGGAGGTACACCAACCCTACACATTTTCCAACGCTTCCAACTCATCAGCTCATTGGTAGAGAGTCCAAGACCCCAAATATATGGGTCAGATGAGGAAAACATCCAAAATGTGCACTGTTGGTGTGCCTCCAGGAGCAGGGTAGGGAAACACTGCTCTAGCTGTTCAGCATGGTTGTACACTCGTTATTGCTATGCATTCTGGGATTGAATGAGTGCACTCAATAAAATCCTGTATGGTTTCGGACACCAGTAAACATGGCTGTCCCCTTAAATAGTGCCCTATTTAAGGAAGTGGTGCAATTTCAGACAGCCAAAAGCATTTCTCGATAACAAGTATCGTTTCATTTTCGTTTAAAAATCTTAAAGGTATTAATAGCCAGGCAATGTGTACATTGATCTTCAGATTGCTTCATAAGCAAAAATTATTTAAAAAAAACTGCAGGGTTGCAAATAAAAGCCCATGTTATTTGCTGTATAGCTGTTTGATGGTGGCTCACCTGGATAAGGCACATAAAACCATGCAGCACTTTTTACTGCATTGAGATTGATGTCAGTTCTGGCCATGTATCCGTACTCATTCGGGGATGAGGGCAGGGCATTAAAATATGTCAGCAGGAAACACACCAGCCAGGCTCCACACATCCCAAATAAAGCCTGTACATATAAATACAACAAACATAAACATTTGGCTTACTACGTGTCCTTGTCATGGACTTCACAATGTACAATTTCTTCTTTTTGAACTTGGCTGGATTTATTATCTCGCTCATGTCAATTAATGTCAGACTAGTAATGCTAGGAATCTTTTTGTAATCCGTATCTGTAGCATGTAAAATGTGACAAGGGAAACATCAGGCCTGGGGCATTTCTTGCTTTTGCCCAGAGTAAAGCTTGAAACTATTTTTTTTTAATTTATTTGAACTCATCCCACAACTCTTTTGACAAGATTGTCATAGACAGAGCTGTATTTTAGACGTTGTTACTTCAAAACCATCATGTGACAGATTACATCTATTATCTTATCTGTTATCAGTAGTTTCACAACGAAGGAATCCTTTAATAATTTCTAGAACTATTGGCAGAAGTAACAGGATTTTGTCAGGTTTGCACGAGAAATGATTTTAGTTCAAGGAACTCCTTTTAGGGGAACTAATTTAGCTCCTACGTCAGGGTCTAATGGTAAGTTCAAGTCATAGACAGTAAAAGAAAAGGACACAGTGACCCCATTGATTTCAACGGAGAAGACTGAAGCCCGATTATTGCCCTTCCTGTATGATGTCTGAGCGACTGCGCAGAAACTGTTATGCTATTATACATTTGTAATGACAATTTAAATAGCAATGCAGTAACATTTTCTCTACTAGCCTCAGACCTTCCAATCCCATGATAGCTATACCTACATAATTATTTAATACAGACATAATTATAATTAAAAATACACTCACAGAAAAAAGTTTGAAGAGAGGGTACTGGAAGACTTTCCACTTCTTGTCCTTATAAGCAATGAGAGGAAGGTTAACTTTGCTCAAATACTGGGAGAATAGAAGGATCAGGCAAACAGTTCTGTAGAAAGATGACAAGATATCAGCGTTAGAATAGTCATATGCTCAGATCTATAGACCATTTCACAAGATGTAAACAACACTGGTCCAGAAACACTTCCTGTTTCAGTTTGTAACTGTTTTCTTTATTTCACATGTAAAGAAAACATCTTAAAGATGTTTGTTTAACTTTTTGATTCAGTTTTAAATGTTCTGTTGGTTGTATTTTATTCCAGCTTTTATGTAGTGTTAAAAAACTGAAACAGGAAGTGCTTCTGGACCAGTGTTGTTTACATCTTGTGAAATGGTCTATACAATTTACAAATAGTAAAAATCTCTATCTTTGTTTCCGTATAAAATAACATCTTATAAAAACATCATTCGAGATTCGAAAGTTATTCTAGTTGCTTGAATTTGTAGGTCCAGCAAAGCAAAATTAAATTCTTTCCAAGTATCTGCCACGTGTAAACCCTGATTGGACTGCTTTAAACGTATAATCTTCTCTTCAAGAATAAAAGGTCAATAATCCATTTTTGACTAAACCATACTTTGAATGTGCAAATGATTCAGGTTTTTTTACTCTAATTCAACTGGTCCACTTTAACAACAAAGGTTGCCATATTGTATATGCTGTAGGTAAGATTTGAGATTAGTGAGGATCAGATTAAGGACTGGACGAGAATGAAGAAGAGGATTATGAATAAGGATTGGATTAAATTTGATACTGAATTAAAAATCCTCATAAATAGCATCTGCTTTGATTTTTTTTTTAAGTAACTGACAACAACGAACTTCAAATTATTCACTCTCATAAAAAAAGGTACAAAAGCTGCCACTGGGGCGGTACCTTTTCAAAAGGTACACTTTTGGAGTACCAACATGCACCCTTTAGGTACAAAAGTGTACCTTTTGAAAAGGTACCGCCCCAGTGACAGCTTTTGTACCTTTTTTTCTGAGACAATTGTATATCAGCAAAAACACACAAAAATCAACATGTTATTTGTTCAAACAAACAAACAAACAAACAAACAAACAAACAAACAAACAAACAAACAGGCATCTTTTGTCTTGAACACTAATAAATGCTGCCATAACCTAAATCTTATTTACAGGGCTTAAGAGGAGATGGTCCCTCTGTGACCTCATGGGTTTCACACACATATGTGCCTTAAACCTTTGTTTACACTGAGGCACCTGGACAGGGAGCGTCTGAGGGGCGAGACGCTCAAACCGATGGCAGGATTAATGTATTCTCTTTGGGATGCTTGGGGATGAGTAATGAACAGCGTTTCTTTTCAACAAAGGATCTGACCGATGTTTTATCATTTAAATGAAAACACTGAAGAGGGTTGATCTGTACAGATAAATACTGAACCATGAGGGTGTTTTGTTTTTAAAGGGGCCTTGCGTTGCGAGAGCCACACACAATAAGAAATACACAATTAGAAATACAGATTAGTAACTCGGCTCTCGAAATTACACATAATTCTGCAGTAACTCACAGAGCAGCAATTCCCCAGTGAGCACCTGACTTCTGCCCAGCCTGAATGAATAGTGACAGTCCGATGAGGTTGATAGTGGGAGCAATGGCCAGCGGCCCGATGAACCTCAGCACGAGCCCCACGAGACCCGACAGGCCCAGGACAAGCTGAAGCATTGAGGCCACAAGAATAGCCCCTTGGATCTACGGAATGTGGAAAAAAAATTCTGAATTTTCTTTGAAAACAAGGTGCGTTCATTGAGGTTCGGTTTTCCCTGCCTGTCTGTTTTCCTAGTTAGTTTGTTAATTAGCTGTGCACATGTCCTGTTTTAACTTGGTTTCTCTGCCTTTAATTTAAGTATTCCTAAGTTGCCTGAGTTCTGTGTTTTGCGTCATTAACGTTTTGTTGAGAGTTTTATTCCCTGGTTATCTCCTGCCTGTTCAATTTATACTATTCTATTCTATTATATTCTTTTAAAATCCGTTTTGCACTCAAGCAATTCTTACATACATCACAAACTGATTCCCTAACGGTCAGTCACTACAACGTAGGTAATAGGAATCTTGCTAGAGAGCCAATTTACTTCGAGTGCAGAAATGCATTTTCGAATGCATCCGTTCCCGAGATTGGTTTGCAGCGATCGGCTTGAAGGACGCATACTTTCATGTCTCGATTCTTCCTTGACACAGACCGTTTCTGCGCTTTGCGTTCGAGGGTCGAGCATATCAGTACCAAGCGGTAACATTCTAATGTGAAAGATGAAGCCTACCCGGAAGTGTGAAAAACTGCAATACATCTCAAATCCACTAGAGGCCGGTGCCAAAAGGGAGCAAATATCCATAGACGTCATGTTAAAATATCCGTTTTCACAGCATAAATTCATATGTTTACAGTTTGGTCCCATGGACTTTTATTGTAATCTTCAATATGTTCCGCATGCCTGACAACTGTGAGGGGGGGTGAATTTTTTTCTAACCCGTTAGTTTAGATGAAAAAAAAAAAAAGTATGACAAATAAGGATGGTTAACTTTGATTGACAGCAGATAACGGGCTCCGCCGAGTGAATTTGACGTCTCGGCCATTATCTGACACAACACATCATACGAACTGTGTATCTTTTCTGAAACTTGTCCTTGTATTTTGTATTTCCTAAGATTTTCCAGTATGGCGCCGCCCATACCCCCCATGAATAGCCTCAAACACGTTCTTCAGAGAGTCAATGGGTGACGTCACTGATGCTTTGTCCATATTTTTTAGAGTCTATGATCAGTACAAGGTCCTACCCTTCGGGCTGTCCCTGTCCATTGGCTTGGTTTAGATTCACTCTAAGTAAATTGGCACTCTAGCGAGATTCCTATTGGTTAGTCATGACCTACGTCTCCGTTCCCTCCCTCAGGGAACGAGGGTTACCATGTGTCACCGAGATGTTTCTCTTCCCCTCACAATAAATATAATAAGCGAATCTTGATTGACCAGTACGACATCTCATTTATATGACCTTGACATTTTCAAAATGATAACAATAATGAACTCCCTGATTTAGAACTGGGCTCACTTCATTAAGGTTGTTATATGCATTAATTCCATTCTCCATTTATTTTACAGATTTTAATTACCCTATAGAGCGGTGTAACTTTAAAGCCCATGTTCCGATAATTTACATAGAATATCAAGACTAATCTTAAAGCTTAAAAATGCCTTTAATTAAAAATACCTGGTCATTCAGATGTAAGATATTATAGATTTTCCTTTTGTAACCTCCTTAAAGGGTTAGTTCACCCAAAAATGAAAATTCGGTCAGTATTTACTCACCCTCATGTTGTTTCAAACCCCCATGTGTTTATTTGTTCTGCTGAACACAAAGGAAGATATTTGGAAGAATGTTTTAATCAAACAGATCTCAATCCCCATTGACTACCATAGTAGGAAAAAATACATACTATGGTAGTCAATGGGGATTGAGATCTGTTTGATTAAAACATTCTTCCAAATATCTTCCTTTGTGTTCAGCAGAACAAATAAACACATAGAGGTTTGGAACAACATGAGGGTGAGTAAATACTGACAGAATTTTCCTTTTTGGGTGAACTAACCCTTTAAGACAAAATCTGCTCTTCACATCTGAGACTTTACAAGGTGAAATTATTAAAGTAACAAAAAAAATCTTGAATTTTACAGTCAACACTCAATAGTTCAACATGATCTCATTAGTATTCATTTACAGGTATAAGAGCATTCTTACATTTTTTTTACAGCTTTTAAATCAAACCTTTTTAGATTTGAAAATCCTTAGAGGCATTTAATATAAATGAGATCAAACTGGTTTAATGATGTTTAATTGAACACACATATACACCGGTTTTACTCTACTGCATATACATATCAACAATGTTTTCTTATATTACATTCTTGTGGAGTTTTTGTCATTTACAATGTCTTTAAAAGATCTTTGAGAGTATCACCACGAGGATTGAATTCGCTCACAAAGATTCCAACGATTTCAGTTTGGATGTTTCGTAATGATTTGTGAGTCTCATAAAGTCACTGAAATGTATGTGCTTACTTTCCACATAGTGGATCATTCTCGTCAATCTGTCATCATTTCTTTTGCTCTTGACACACATTTCCTTTTGACACATGACTCACAGATAAGAACAGACACACTTGTTTCAAATTATGCAATTAGGTTCAGGTTTGACATAATATTTCCTACAGTACCTCACGGATGCGGACCTTCCACACCTCGTCGCCATCCACGAGGGGGGCTGCAGAATTAGTGGTGTTTGTTTGAACTGTGGCACTCATGTCTGGGCATCTCCACTTGGGGAGGGCAAGGATAGCCAAGGTCGGGGTGATGAAGGTGAATGTCCCCCCTTGGAGGATCGGCAACCTGGGAAGTCATAAAGAACACTTGTTTTGCTCTGAGGCTATTTTATAGATTATGTCAGTTAAATAATAAAAACATTGGCAGGAGTCACACAAAACATTGATGTATTCTTTTCACTGAATTATGGGGTACAAAAAGAATCAAATAAATGCAAAAGTCCCAGCTGAAATTCTGTTATTATTTATTCACTCTCATGTCATTCCAAACTTCTTTTTTTCTGTGGAACATCACATCACTACAGATGTTTTTCTCAGTCAGTGTTCAATGTTGTTCATTTTCATTGTATAGACAAAACCAGTACTATGTTCTGTACTAATGTGCACAGAATTTTCTGGCAATGCATGTTTTCACTATTATGCATTAAGGGGGCTCTATTACACATCTTCTCATATAGTACAGTATCTCTGGATCAAAACACAGGAGAAGATGCAGAAACAACAAGGATCAAAGCATTGCTTATGCACACTTATGATTACACGGTGTTAATTGATGAGATCTGCTGGATCTATGTTTTGATCATCGTTTTAAATCTTCTCAGCTTTTTGTTCAAAATGTCATTTTTTAAAATATAATTTATTCGGTTGTTGATTTACATTTTTTTTTTTTTAAATGCATGAAGCTAGAATAAAATGTTTTATTATCTGAAAGGTTCCTCAAAGAACCATTATTTTCTTAGTACAAAGAAGATTGTAGTAACTCACTTTTTTCCACTATAAAGAACCATTTTGTTCATTGCAAAGATTCATTGGACGTTAAAGGGATTGTCCACCCACAAATGAAAATTTTATTGTTGAAATCGGAGAGTTTTCTGTCCCTCCATTGGCAGCTACGCAACTACCATTGTGATGTTTCAAAAAGTTCATAAAGAGATTGTAAAACTAATCCATAAAACATTTCTGACGAGACTTGATCGCTTTATATGTGGAACAGATTGAATTTAGGCTTTTATTCACATATAAACATTGATCAGCAAACATAAAAAAACATCAAATACAGTGTGTTGTTCCATTCTACTGTCTATATATACGTATTTAAACATGTAACTTAATAAATACATTTGCATGCTTTAAGATTCTGTCATTTTATCACTGATTATGTTAAAAGCTAAAGTGATTATAAATTTCGTTATCTATTCTAAACGTTCAGGTTAAATCCTGCGTTTTCCATCAGTTCTAAGAAAGACTTTTACCTTTAAATAATAAGAGGTTAAAGAATAAGAACAACTTTAATGGAGTCAGATTAATTATATTGGAGTCAGATAAAAATATGAATTATACACGTCATCCTTCAGCTGCCTGGTTCAAAATAGCAGCTTGAGCTTCCAGCCTTACAGATGAATGAATGTTTATTTGTGGAAAAGCCTGTTCATCATATAAAGCGATTCTCTACAGACACTGGAGTAAACCGCTCGATTCATATCGATAATTTTTACGATTTCCTTATGGGTTTGGAACGACATAAGGCTGAGTAAATTATGACAGAACTTTAAATCTTTATGGAAGCTTTAACATCCGTGAAATTTTTAAGAGTGAAGTCATTTTTTTCAGGCAGTGTATTGAGGAATGTTGACCCCCGTACCTGGTCCCGAAGGTAGTCTGTAGCAAGGTGCACAGGCCCGAGACGAAGAAGATGGTAGAGATGAGTTGACTTTTGGCAGCGTTGTTCTCTTTGATGCACAACGGCTCAGCCAGGATGAGAGGAATTGCCAGGATGCCACCAAATGCCAGTATGTAATGCTGTGTGACGCAAGAAATGGGTATCAAGAGCTACCATGGATGACACCGGGCTTAGGTTCATCGCAAACAACTTGTTATGCGGGACGAGACACAATCGAAGACAGATGATCACAAAAAATGTAGCAAATCTTAAATCCGGCCTGACTGAGCCAGGGAGACGTGTGAGAAATGGAAGACAGATGTTAGCCTATCTGTTGAGAATTGATAGCACCTCTTTACTCTCACCAGTAAGCTTCATAAATTTGTCAGACTCAGAAAAATTAAACTTGCCAGAGCACTCAGCAGCTTTGACAGGAGATTACGGTGCGGATACAGATATGGTGCACGGACGACTATTTACACAGCAGGTGAGGTATGGAAATAAGAAGTTTTGATGTTTCGAGTAATCCACACTTAAATTCCTGTTGTTTTATTGTTTTTTGGCCATTCACGTTTATACTTTCACAGCTGCCTTCCCCCAGAGGTCAAGTA
This sequence comes from Pimephales promelas, assembly GCF_016745375.1. The sequence goes on from NW_024121477.1 coordinate 1,260,071, forward strand.
GAGCAGAGCGGGTAAAACAGTTTAAAATTGAATTTAAAATTTCATAACCCAAGAGGGACGTGCATTAGCGTAAAAACACCGGTAATGAAAGCAGAAACGTCTGGGGGCTAGGGAGTCTGCGCTGACATGAAATACCAGGTCTCTCCCTGCCTTTTCCTCCCCTCCATGACACCGGAGAGATGAAAGCGAGCATGCTGGAGGAGTTAGACTTCTTCTTTGTCCTCCTCTTTATGCTCAGCACATCATCTTACCTCACATGTCAATGCGAGTCCCCTGTGTACCTTGCTGCCCTTTCTCTCCCCCCACCCAGTTGCCTTTGATCTCCGTGTGTCATCAGGACGAGTAAGTGGAATGCTTTGGCTCATATTCCCCTCACCTTAAACATCAGAAGCATATAATAAGGAATAACACAGTCAAGAGTGGCAGTGAAGCCTTAAGGCGCTTAAGCTGACGATGATGTTTAGCAGCGTCAAAGCAACCAGAAGTCATTCGTTTTTAATGAGAATTGGAATGGAATCACTCTCCACTCTTTGGAATTGGAATTTGGAATGAAAGAGACCATTTTCAACATGGAAACTGTGAACTCCTGTCCACACCAAGAATGATAACCACAACTCTTTTTTTAAGGGGCCAAGCTCCGAAGGCAACTATTGTATCTGTTCCCGTTCCTATTATTATTATTATTATTCCGACTGGGAGTCTATGGCAGCCCATAGAACCGCTTGCGGGAAAGTTATGAAATTTGGTACACTGATAGAGGTCAGCCTGAAAAGTCTTCATAGCAAATTTGGAGTCTCCAACTCAATCCATCTAGCTCCACCAAATGTCCAAAGTTTCACTTATGTTTATGCTAATAACTTTTGGCTAGAATCACAATTTGTCCTCTTATTCCCTGGCTCGATTGCACTCTATAACGTCATTTCTGTCATGATAATTTGTCTGCCCTTTTTAATCATTACAAAAAGCTACTTTTCCGAACTCCTCCTAGACCGTTGCTCCGATTCTCACCAAAATTGAACCAGATCATCTCCAGACCATGCAGACAAAAAGTTATGGATTTTAGCACAGAGGAACGTTTTTTCAGTTAATGAACTAAAGCTGTGGTGCACGCTTAAAAAACATAACGTTATCGTCCGCTAGTATTGTAGTTAGCATTATAGTTTTTGTTCTTGGCTGGAATGAACCTTAAAGTGATAGTTCACACAATAATTTAAATTCATCATCTGTCATATTTTTCTGATGTCATGTCATTCCAAACCTGTATGACTTTCTTCTGCAGAACACAAAAGAATGTTGAAGAATGTTGGTAAACAAACAGTTTTGAATACCATTGACATCTTGTAAAATATTTTCATGAACTATCCCTTTAAGGTATGTAAGCAAACTGCAAAGTGTAACTGAAATATACCCCAAAAGATTCATACTAAAATCAAATCAAATTAATCGAATTGAGAGCTTGTAAACTGCAAAATCGGATCAGAATATATATATTGACATCTTGGTCTTAATATATATATATATATTCCCAGCCCTATAGCAGGAAAAGCTATTAGAAAGTAATAGTAAAGCAATTCATCAAGAACGTACACCTAAACTGTGTGATGTACCAAAAAAATAAATTGAGAATTTGAACATTTCTATTTTAAGCACCTAAGCACTGCAAACCAGCAAGGTGACTAGCAGACTTGCAGTGTACCATTCAAATACTTTCCGTCATAAATAGTATTTGAAATTAAAAATAGCCAAATCATAGCATGTTGAAGAGAATATTCCAAAGATACCCAGTCGTCTACTATTTTCGTTAGAATAATGGTTAGTTAAGATCCATGTACACTCAATATGTAATATAGCGAGGATTCAATTAGAACTAGGGGAGAGCGGGGCACAACGTAACGCTTTTTGACTTTCTCAGTTTGTGTAAATCTACTTAGGGTTTAGAGTATTTATTTTTTCCCCATATTAATTTCCCACATGTCTAGTACAATTATGTGGTTTTGTTTTATTAATGCAGTGTATACTTTTTTCTTCATTTATCCTGAAAGAATGGAAGTGAACTGTGACAACATGCCCCATGTGAGGGGCACATTGTAACATCACCATATGACAGCTTAAAATGCAATCTGAAAGAGGTCAAACCAAAATATTTTCTTAATAAAATACAATTATTAACTTTTTCATATAAAATAATGGCATTTTTTAATAATTAAAAATAAACTAATTTTTGAGTTTGACAACAAACCCGAAAACACAGCTACAGTATAGTTCAAAACAAAATAATTATTAATAATTTCTGAACATTGACTCTCAGTCTTTATTTAAACCCTGCTAGTGTCTTCTGCAAGTTAGCGAAGATTAAAATAATATCAGATTTGTCTAATTTTAAATCAACACAAAAAATAGAGATGAACAATTAACTTAAGTCAGAAATGTACTTTTGCTATGGTTAAATAAATGTCCAGTGATATCTTACAAAGATTTCTGAATTTTGGCGCAAATTTTTCTCTATATAGACATAGTGTTGAAATGACAACTAGTAAATACACCAAGTTTCGTCATGCTAGCATGTGTGGAAGTATTTAAAACAAGTGTGTTACAACTACGTTGTGCCTCGCGCTCCCCTACAAACACACAATAAAAAATACAAACATGCCAGGTATGAGCAACCGACAATGATTAATTTAAGAGGTTTGGATGAAGGGGTTTGAATGATTAAAAATCAGTATCTAACCTGACAAAAAAAAAAAGTTTATTCACTGTTATCCACATTATATTTAATCTACAACAACATGATACGTAAAATAAGCGGATCTGCGGAATATCAGATGCTACCAAGCTTTAGTGCAACATTCCTGGGTATTAAGGAGTCAAGCTTATCTTTAGTCACTCTGCTCAAGCCCTTCAAGTCAACTCTACCATCCAGATATTTACAGACCTTTTTCTTTGCATGCACTGAGGAGAACTATACCCTCAAGCTCGGTTAACCCTTAAAAGGCCATTAAAGGTCAAAATCAAGAGAGACCTGTTCGCTTAAGAAGAGATGAGTGCAGAGGTCTTTACGTGTGGTGGAGATAAGCCGCCTTTCTCGAAAGCCTGCCACTAGAGATCTGTTGCATGTTGTGTCTCACCTGGAAACCCAGAAGAATGCAAAGGTACCAGGGCGGGCGATCATTGATGGAGTAGATAAGGTTCCCGTTGGGCCTTGGGTCCAGGCCCTCTTCCAAACTGTCAGCATGGGCTTCAGTGATAACGTTTTTCTCAGGGTCATTGCTACCATCTGAAATCTGAGGGAGTAGGGGATTATTTACAGCATATTCAAAGACACTCATCATTGAGGTTCATTAGGAGAGCAAAGGGCAGTAACCACTGAATCCTTTCGAGAAACAAGATAATGGAGACCTTTAATGTTCAGAGAAAAACTCGGTTCCAGAACCTAGGGAGCTGCTTTATTCTCTACATAGCTTCGAAGCAGCATCTTAACAGATATGGAACCTCATAAGTGACCATTTTGGCAAACTTTATCCATTAGTTTTATTTTAGAAAATTCGTCTTCTTAAATTATGTCATGCCAATTCTTTTGGGGAGGCTCTGTCTTCTGTGCTTCCTAGAAGAAACACCCCTGGTTCATTTTCAGAAGAACACACTAGACATGAATGAATTACTGTCTCATCATCTATGTTATCTTTATAACTCTCCTTACAAATACTTACTTTCTCGTGTGACTCGTTCAAGTCAATGAGTTTCCCGATTACCCCTTTTCCTTTCGCTTCATGCTCATTGAGAAGTTAATTCAGATGTGCATGCATGCAGCCAAATAATGGGCCTTTTAAACAGTGTTTGTTCTGTGGTTAATCTGCAGTTAAGAAAAACCAGGCCAGAGCACCTCACGGGGGATACAGTAAACAAGTGACTTGATTTAACTCGATTCGGTCCAGCGCATATGTGTGTATGAATGATTTTAAGGAGTATGTTCTTTTCATAAGCTACCTAGCCTCAGGTCAATACATAGCATTTCTTTAAAATGAAGGAATAATGATTCATCCGTGCGTGAACGAAAAAGTCATCATGAGGTATAGTGAGATTGATAATGTCTTAAGGAATAGTTCACAAAATATGAAACTTCTGTCATCATTTACTCAGCTCATGTCGTTCCAAACCTCTTTGTTCTGTGGAACACAAAAGAACAATTTTGGCAGAATGACAGTGTCAGTCACCATTCTCTGTTAGTGAATGCAGGATAAAGATGCAAAAACAGTAAACGGTGACTGATGATGTCTAAATAACAATCTTTTTGTGTTTTCCTAGGAAGACATATGGATTTAAAAAAAACAAAAGATGACAGATTAATTTTCCGCTTTTAGTGAACTAACAGACAGACAGATGATAGATAGGCTGACAGACAGAAAAACTGATATACAGACAGATAGACTGACTGACTAACAGGTAGATAGATAGACAGACATTTGTACTGACAGTCATTGAAACTAGTTGAAGCTTGAAACAAACAGATTAACAAATAAACAGACTTGGCAGGCTAGCTAGGTAACAGGATGGAATGTCTGAACAATAAATCAAAAGAGCTAGCTAAACCAGCCAGCCACTCAGATTTTGATAGTTACTTTTTTCAATAATTTTTTAATACCTAAATTAATGTCATACACATGTCAGAATGATTTTACAGGATTGTATCAATCAACATATTTCTGCAGACATACCATAGTTACATGTGATGACAGTTCTTGGAAAGCAACTCTGGGTTGCAACATAAACTTTGTGTTGACAGTTGTTTTAATGTGAAGATAAACTGGGATATATGACTTCACTGTATTCAACCCCATCTGGTGAAAATACACAAGTTACTGGTCACTCCCTTTTGGTTGAGGCCCAGGGGTTGAATTTGGCATAAGCGCAACTATTTTTTTTTTTTTTTTAACGAATTAACGTTAGTATTACACATGTTTACCTGAGCAACGCCAACTCAGGCACTCGACTGAGGCTTTTCTGAATGGTAGAATAACGTTACCTTCTGGTTCATATCGACACGGTGGGTGTTGAAACCAAATATCACTTACTATAAAACTCTCCAGTTTGCTTTCTCAAGAAGATTATCATTTTTGCGTACTGTATGTGTGGCATTTAAATCCATTCAGCTCTTGTTTCGTTCATAACCATGCTTCTGTTTCAAGCTCTGAAGCTGTTTGTACCAGCAGCTAGTCACGTCCAATCAAATCCGTCATAGGGTATGGATACATTCACGCTTCGCTGCCGCCTCGTAGTGGTAGTTGGTGGGTATTTCACTCACATTATTAGGCACCGCCGACTCTGTCAAGAACACAAATTCTGTCTTCACGTGCAATCGGACTCTGAAGTCGATTCCAATTTCACGTGAAGGCAATTCTGTACAAATTGTAAGTTATACATATATATATATATTTTTTTTTTAAATAAGCTTATAATAGGCTACTAATTTAAGTAGACTACATATAGGCCTAAGTAACATAATGGGCTCTATGCACGGCATATATAGAAGAGCCATAATCCCGTTTTCTCCGGTTTTCCTCCGCTTTAATCTACACAACCGGAAATGGACGAGCATCCTTACGTCAAATGCGGAACTTATGCGTGCATATAGCCCATTCACATTGCCTCCAAACCAGGCTGTGTTGCTATTTTTGACTAACACTTTGTTTAGTTTTGCAGATATGATCTTTGTATAAATGTTTAATCAATGATGTAGTTGCTCATGACATGAAATTCCACATAGTGACTGATCCTTCATAAAACCCATGGCCTATATCTGAAAAATATTAAAAGCTGGTAGAGGGAGGAGTTTATTGTTGGACTATGGTGTCTACTATGTTTTGCATTTAAGGAAGTAATTAAGTAGTGTGTTTATCTAACAACAAGATGGTGTCCCACTGTTTCCCCCAAAGCCATTTGGCCTTTCTAAATCTGTTTTCAGTCTGTAACCTAATTAAATTACTCTGGTCTTTATCAGCCTTTCCCTCCACAACATATGAAACAAATTGACAAGAGCTGAACATATTCATATCTGTTATGCTATATTTTATAATAATGCTTTCTTTTATGAAAGAAGCCCCCAAAATAGTAGGCTATCAGCTAACAGAATTTTGTTATAAGAATGTTCTCTAAATATTCAGTGTTGATGAACGTGAATAATGTCCAGTTTTCTTAATTGAGGAAAGTGTTCTAAAAGGTATAATGTTCCTCAAACGTTCTTTAAACATAATTATTTTCAATTAAAAATTCAACATGATAGTAATGTTGATTTCTAACATTCCAAGAACATAAAATATCCAGTTTTCTGAATGTTACTACACAGCAAAAACTCAAGAGTGTTAAAGTGTTAAAATTTGAGTGTTAAATTAACACTGAAGAGTGTTAAAGTTAATATGCTATTTAAGTTATTGATTGAGTGATGATTGAGCATTATTGAAGACACCTGATGATAACAAGCAGAATCACTAAAGAAGAAAACTCATATTTTAGTCACCATTATGGAGATCAGTGTTTGGTTTTGTTGGGCAGTTGACCTTTACATGTTTAACTTAAAGATTTTGTTTGTCTGCTATACATGAGTAATGACAGAAGGTGTTCTGATGGTGTTGGTTATGTTATGATGTAATCATTATATCACAATCATATGACCTGAATCACTGAACTGAAGTAGTCCTAATCTTTGATTAGAATGCATATTGGTCATTACAGATTCAAAGTGATTCAACCATAAATTCCAGGTTGTTCAATATAATCTAAATGATTTCTTAAAAGTTGTTCTGATAAAAAAGTCTCTCTTTCAGGCACACACAAACATACTAGATTCTGTGAATGAATCTCAACAATGGTGACAAACAGAATATTCCTTAGACCAGTGTTTCCCAACCCTGTTCCTGGCGGCACACCAACACTTTGTCTCCATAATCAAACACACCTGATTCAACTCATCAGCTCATTAACCCATCTGATTATGAGCTGATGAGTTGAATCAGGTGTGTTTGATAAGGGTGACAAAGAATACGCGCAGTGTTGGTGTGCCGCCAGGAACAGGGTTGGGAAACACTGCCTTAGCCAATTCAGATCATAATTTATTCATCCAATGTATGATGGGAGATATGAATGAGTTTTGATTGGTGGCAACATGCTTTATTGTTGTCACCATTGCCGTGAATCACAGGCTGATTATTGATATCTGTGTGTTCAAACAAGATTCCAATTTCAACAACTTTTGATCAGAACAACTTTTAAAGTAACACCAGGTAACCTTTGCTCTCAGGGTCCCCCTACAGTTGGGAAACAGTATTGTCCTCTACTACTGTCGTAAACTCTGTCATCCTACATCAATGTGCATTTGTTGACAACCATGATAGCCCTGGCCTGAACACCCGAGGTTTAAAAGTACGATTAAAAACACTTCAGACCCCGTCAGGCTATGGCAGACATGTCATTCTACCTATTGTAAGTCGATGTACCATCACAAGAGACTTGGAAATATATTATGAAGGTTGAAAAGTTACAGGTGTTAACTCTGGTGTTATTTTAAGAAATCTTTTGGATTACTTTGAAAAATGGGGATTTTATGCGGATTTTAATTACTTGGACATGATAATGACCAATATACATCTATGTCAGAGTTTAGGACTAATTGAGTGATTCAGGTCATATTATTGTGAAATAATGATTATGTTAACACAACCAACACAATGAGATCACATTTTCTCTTTGTTCATCTGGCTGCCATAACTCATCATGTACACCAGCCAAACAAGATCTAAAGTTAAACATGAAAAGGTCAACTGCCCAACTAAACCAAACACTGATCTCCATAATGGTGACATGAAATTTGAGTTTTCTTCTTCAGTGATTCTGCTTGTTATCATCAGGTGTCTTCAATAATGCTAAATAATCACTCAATCAACAATAACACATTATTATTAACACATTAACACTCTTCAGTGTTCAAATTTTAACTTTAACACTCTTGAGTCTTTAAGACTCTTGGTTTAGTAATATTCAGCAAACTGGACATTTTTATGTTCTTGGAATGTTAGAAATCAACATTACTATCATGCTGAATTTTTTTAATCGATTTTAATCGAAATTATGTTTAGAGAACGTTTGAGGAACATTATACCTTTTAAAACATTCCTCTAACGTCAAGAAAACTGGACATTTTTCACATTCCCAGAACCAACACTGAATATTTAGAGAACGTTCTTAATATATACTAGTGTCGCAATACTGATTAGGAAAATAATCTTTCTAGTGTGTTCATTAATTACACTTATGACAGTTCATCATATTGGAATCAGACTTAATTGTTTAAAACTGAACTTCATATGCAGTTTCGATGCATATGATTTTTTTCTGATTTTGCAGTTATGCGTGTTACTGGCCCTGAAAGCATATTAATAATACATAATGTGGTGGCAACAAGAATTTCACTGAACCATTGGCTAAATTTAACCTAAACAAGCCCAGCATTCATATGGTCTCTCAAGACCACAAATGATGTCTTATTAACTTCTCAGATTACTCATGTTAGTGCTGCAGAATTCCACTATGAAAAGATGGTTATGATTATTTGAAAATGATCCTAAGAAATTTGGAATCCAGTTTGAACAGTTGCATTCTGTTACAAAACATTTTGATCTCATTATTCATAAAGCAAAATCACAAATATATTAACTTCTTTTAACACATAATTCACCACATGGCTCCAAATTGTTTCACATTTGTTAACATTAACTAATAATGAACTGCGTTTCTACTGCATCTTTGTTAATGTTAATTTCAACATTTACTAATACATAATTAAAAATCGAAAGTTGTATTTCTGTGAACTAACATGAACAATGAACAGCTGTATATTTATTAACTAGAGTTATCATAGATATATTGCTCATAGTTAATGAGTAAACATTTTAAGTTAAGTTAGTTAATACATTAACTAATGTTAACAAATGAAAACTTACAGTAAAGTGATACCCATGTGTTGACGCTTGTAACTAAAACAAGGCTTTTTATAAAATCACATGTGATGAAGAAAAACAAGCAGCAATTGATAAAACTTGTTTTTCTCAGAATTGAGCTATTTTTCTTTAGAGCATTTTTGGCACTTACTTCAAAAGTTGAGTCTGTGGCTCCCTGGTTTCTTAACACAATGTCAAGCTTTTGGTCCTGTTGTGTGAGATGCATAGCCGACCTGTATGTTTTGGAGAGAGACACCGGCCACACTTCTGATAAGTTCAGAGAGAGAAAGAGAGACACTGGCCTTTGCAGTCTGCTGGTCGTCAAGGAAACCACAGCTGTGTTTTACATGCGCCTTGAACTTTTGGAGCATTTATGTAATCGGCAGCTTGTCTGAGGGTTTTGGAGTCATGTGCCTGTCCGCTATACGGCCAATGATAGGGCCCAAGACCACACGAGTGCTCCCAGTGTTTGTGTTGATTTTAGTCAGATCAAACCAACCCTGACTGAGCATAAGGAGGAGACATGCTGACTAGAGCGGTGCAAATCAAAATTTATGCTCCAGTCTGGTTAAGACACTTTGTAAAGCAGAAACAGAAGGAATTAACCCTGGGTTTATCAAGAACCGAACATATACAGTGGGGCCAACAAATAATTAGTCAGCCACTAATTGTGGAAGTTTGCCTACTTAGAATAATGAGAAAGGTCTGTCATTTTAATCATAGGTACTACGAGAGACAAAATGAGAGAAAAAAATACAGGAAATCACAAAATAAGTATTTGGTCACCCATAAACCAGCAAGATTTCTGGCTCACACAGACCTGTAACTTCTTCTTTAAGGAGCTCTTCTCTTCTCCATTATCTGTATGAAAGCCACCTGTCCACAGCCTCAAACAGTCACGCTCCAAACTCAACCATGGCCAAGACCAAAGAGCTCTCCAAGGACACCAGGAAGAAAATTGCAGACCTGCACCAGGCTGGGAAGAGTGAATCTACAATATGCAAGCAGCTTGGTGTGAAAAAAATCAACTGTGGGAGCAATTGAGAAAATGGAAGACATACAAGACCACTGATAATAACTGATAAAGATATTTTGAAGAATGTCAGTAACCAGTTGATGAACCCCATTGACTTCCATAGATATAAAAATACTATGGAAGTCAATGGGATCCATCAACTGTTTGGTTACCAACATTCTTCAACATATCTTTTTTTGGTGTTCAGCAGAAGCAAGAGATCCAGGTTTGAAACAACTTGAGGGTGAGTAAATGATGACAGAATTTTCATTTGTATGTGAACTATTTCTTTAACTAACTTCACCAGAAATACTATGCTAGTTATAGTCTCATCAAGATTTGCTTGTCAGGAACATGGCATTGCCTGTCTGGACTATAAACCAGCTTGAATCAGCCTAGACCAGCATGGAAATTAATGTCGGTTTTGTGAAATCATCATTACATGAACTGTCAATTTGATGATGTCAGCTCTGACACTATTTGCTCTAAATGCCTTCTCACTTTCACAATTGTAATTGATTAATAGTGTGTCAGAGCAGCTCTCTTTAAGCAGTGTTGTCATTATGGCTTTGCATTTGTCTGTTGGATTGATACATAAAAGAATCAATTAATCTCTGTGACCTCTTTTTTCATCCTGCCCCCCTCATCAGTCATCAACCAAATAAAATAGTTTCAATCGATAGTTTTTTTAAAGAGCCCTTATAAAATCATCACAATCTGGGTGAAAGGTGACACTAGCTTGGCTGACAGGGTCAGAATCCTATTATAGATGCTGAAATGTGACTAGCGTAACTTTTCGCCTGGAATTTTTCTGTTTGTGTCTTTTGCTTTTTCAAACATGGTCGCCAACCCCCTATGTCGAACAGCTGGACAAATGTCTAAATATACAAGTTTTTTTTTTGTTTTTGTTTGTTTTTTTTATACCTTATTAAAAGTGGTAACTCTCAAGCCTTTGTTAATTATTGCAAATGGTTTCTTTTTTCCTTTCCCTTGTCCAGACTTCCCCTTTTAAATTATTATATTATATTATATTATATTATATATGAATCAGTTCGAGGTTTAAGGCCATTAGAAATATACGATTTTTTTCAAATGTTTTCAAAACAAGACTCACATGCTCACCAAGGGTGCATTTATTTGATTAAAAATACAGTAAAACAATTAATATTTTGAAATATTATTACAATTTAAAATTTGATTACTTGCTGCTCGAAACATTGCTTATTTTAACATTTCTTTTTTATTTCTGTGTACATCATTATCAATGTGCTGCTTAATATATTTGTGGAATATATTAATATAATACATTTCGAAAGTTCAATTTGAAATAGAAATGTATTATAAATGTCTTTACTGTCATTTTGATCAATTTAATAATACATCCTTGCTAAGAATAAAAAAAAAAATACTCATTCAAATTAGCTTAAATTCAAACACAATCTTGGGACACACTCACACAAAGAAAATTGCCCACCATAACCTTTTGCAATCCAGTGATATGGTCTCGTGAGGCGATTGTTTGAGCAAAACAGAGTGGCCTTTGAGTAGAACACATTTGTGAGTCCAGACCCTTAAAGAGGAAGTCAAATCAATTTATTCTGATGTGGCAGAAACACAGCCAATACAAACATTCTGTCATTTAAGCATGTCATCTGTAATCATGCCTTATCGATGCACTGTTCATGGACAGAAAATGCGAATTAGATGTAAATTGTCTCACATGAACCTCACATGGTTTGACTGACTGATTATAGTTGTGTCAATGCTATATATAGACTGTAATGTGACATTCACACACACACACACACACACACACACACACATATATATGGTTCTTTTTGATATTTGGGGATATATAACTGGGATATTTTAACATACAAACACATACAATTAAAACAAAAGGAATGATGTTGTAGATTTTATCCGTTCACAGAGAAAAACTTCTCAAAGATACACAGTGGAGATCAATGTGATTTAAGAAGAACTTTAACATATCAAATAAGACCAAACATATTCCTCCTGTTTCATTCCATTTCCCCTAAAACCAATGGGATCTTTTTGTTTTCTCATAACTGGCCAAGAATGGTCAGACTTTCCATACAAGCTGTGATGTTGTTTAGAGGCCCCAAAGCAAAAGGAGGTCTTGGGGGATCTCTTATGAAGTCTGTGAACTCAAGTAAAAGGAATGAGAGAATACTATACTACTAATGATAAACATAATGTGATTTCAGTTGATTTATTTCTTGTTTGCGGTGGAGTTGTTTGCATGTGGTGATATTATGCAGGCCACAGTATCCTAAACTTTCTATCATAACTATGAGTTATGACATTTCCATGATTTCCATTACACGAGAGTACAGTAGATGTTAAAACTTCATGCTGATTTGTACTCGGCTTTTGCCAAGATAAGCACAAACTAAGACGTATAGCTTTACATTAACCTATGCTTCTTTCCATATGGTGATGTGAATCTACTTCTGTCCGGCGTAAACGGCTGCAGTGTAGCCTACTTTTTTTGCGTCAGCACACGCAACGGCTGCAACTACAGTGTGATCTTCCCAGTAGACTAGCATGATAACCGTCTGGATTGAGCCGAGTAGGGGACATCTCTAGAGTCTTCAATTGGGCACCTTCGGTCCTCAGTGTTTCGTCGACTAGCCCACGACACCTCAAGAGGGCTCGACAGTGACTCTGGCGTCCCAGAGTCACCCCCCTCCGTCTCCCATCTCTCCGCAACCAAACCGTGTCAACCCGTTTGACTAAGGCTGTCGAGCCCCACTGTCTTTGTAAAAGCAGGTTCAGTGGCAACGGTTCCGTATGGCATACTACCGCAAAAAACACAATATCTGCCCACACACCAACCCTCATTCACGCAACGCAATATACACAGGAACGTAATGATGCAAACTATACAAAAATACCAACAGATTCTTCGAGTTTTTCAAGAATTCGATGAAACCGTAGCGTGGCGGCCTTTACACAGCCAGCCAGAATATTTCCGTCTAAACCACAGCCATTTGCCGCTCCTTTTTGCTGCTTCAGATAAGTTTTGTGTGACACAACTCTTGGCCACTGAATCTGACGTCTCTGAGAAACCGGGTTGTAGAGCGTGCCACAAATCCTCAACAACCCACTTCCACTGGATAAACCTGGACTCTCCATCCTCGCTGTTCTGCTTCAGTGACCAGATGAGCATACCGCAGTTTCTTTCTCTCATATGCCTCATCTACAGCTGCTTCCAGTTGTCCTGGGTGACAATTGGTTTTAACACCTTTTCTTGGTGGTTGCTCGTCTGGGTGGAGGAATGTTGCCTTCTGTGTGTAAAGTTTTGCTAGAACAGGTGGCAACTTATTGGTTATGTTACGCTTGCCTTACAATGCTAAAGTACTTGGTCATGGCGCCAACTAAACCGACCTTCTAAGAGCCATCTTACGTTCCCGGAACGTTCTCCTTACATTATAAAAATGGAACCTAAAAATAACCTACTTCTTGTTTGGTTCCGAAAAAAAAATTACCTCATGGGACCATTCGGGAACGTTATAGGGGATTGTTCTGTGTTTGCTGGGCTGTCGCTGGATTTCACTCGACTGACTTCGTAAGAAGTACTGATCAATGCGAGGCCCTTGTCCCTTTTCCCTCAAGCATTTCATTTTCCCTTGATGAATCTTCAAACCCCTGACCATTGTCGCCTTGCTCCAGACGCAGGCTTGGAGTTCAATGACTTTACTAACTGTAGATCTTGAACTAGTCTTACTCTCCATACTCATATCCGTTTCCATTCCTAAGTCGTTAACCATGTTGTCCAACATTGAGTCATCTTCTGCCCCCGCTCTCGCAGACTCTAGAGGTATTTTTCTCTTTTCATTTCTCAGAAGTCTTGGGTGGTTGTCTTCAGCATCCTGTAAACACTATATCATACTGTATAAGCCATTAAGGCCTAGCGAATATGATCCTCAACAAAAAAACATCTTGGTTACTGATGTAACCCTTGTTAGAATCTGAAGTGTCTTTAATGTTGTAGTCTTGTAGAACTGAAGTCAAACAGAAGCTTGGCTCCGAAGTGAAAGACAATATGTGTGACTTATAGGGAACACATGTACACCCAATTTATTTATTTTTTTAAAATATGTGTCTACATGTTCAATAAACTGTTCTATTTGAATAATAATAACACATAGGCTATATTTGTTTTCTGTCTATATTTCATATGCCAGTCTTTACAGGGCTAACATTTATTCTTTTTCAATTTTTACTGTTTTCAATGTCCTCCAACTGTTAAACGACCCTTTTTTGAATCCTATACTGCAGTCTGTCCAGCAGATGGCAGCATGTATCATCTTATGCACCACAGCAAACTCCTGACATCATCAACCTTGGGGCAGAAATATCCATGGTAACCCATGAATGAATTCTCACAGCTCACTGTAATGAATAAAATGAACCCAAAGGAGAAATATGACTCCTGTCACATGAATGCTTAAACATTAGGATTTGCACCTGATCACACCTGGTGAATATTTAACATCATGTTTAGGGCTCAAGATTTGGTTGGTTCATGGTCCAGTTTAGCCTAGAAAGTGCTGAAACAACACCATTCTGTCTTTCAGGAGGTCACCACAATGGCCTCTGCATCTGTTCTTAATCTCTAGAACAGTTACATGTCCAACAGGAAGAGACTGATAACATGTCTGTTCAACCGAATCAGGCCAATTAGCTTCCTGTGAACACAGAGTGGACAGTCAATAGTGACACGGAAGGGTCACTATAGCCACTGGCTTTTAATGACATGCTGAGAGGACGCGGGATTAGTGAGGGATGATGTCATCCCTGCCACCAGCAACTGTGCCCTAAATGACATTTCTATTACTCTGTGTCGATTTATAAAGGAACTCATGCCATTTTAATGTCAAAGATACACAGAGAAAGAAGGTTTGTGGGTGACAAAAAAACGAGGTGTACCGATATCCTTTCCTCTGATTTATTTGCTTGTTATGAATCATACAGTGGATGGCTGGATTTATATTGCTTCATGCAGCAAGAATGCCTGATTTGTTCAAGTCTCAGTATGACTTCTCGAAGATACAATAGATTTCAGTACATCTGTGTTACATTACATACAAGTTAAATCACTTTATGACTCGCCTTTTTTGGAAATCACCGTACTTGGTGATGGGGGAATATATGTATTTTTTATATATCTTGGTTTTTGTT
Source organism: Pimephales promelas (assembly GCF_016745375.1). The sequence goes on from NW_024121477.1 coordinate 1,275,284, forward strand.
GTTGTTGTGTGAATAGTCTCAGTTGTTTCTGTACAGCTAGAGTTTTTTTTATCCAAGCTAGATTTAGAGAACATAATAAGATGTTGTCTTGTCTAACCTTTGCCTTCAGGAACTTAAAACATAGATGTCTGACTCTGATGACTTCTTGCAGCTTAATGCTAGCAAAACTGAAATCCTGTTGATTGGAAATCCTCCGTGTGGACAAGGCCTTAGATTAAGGCCACGTTTACACAAAGCTGAGTATTTAGCAAAACGAATATTTTCCCCTTCTCCGTTTTCAAAAATAACATCGTTCACACACCCGCATAAATACGCCGTCGAGCATCATCATAACTATGCCAAACCTATTGGTGGCAGTGTAGGGAGAAGGATAAAGCCATGCAAGCCAATCAGAATCCTCAGAATCGACAAGAAACAACCTAAAACGCCATTTCTCCCAGTTCACACGACAACACATAACCAGCGTTTTCAGAAATCTCCACTTTGGCCGGGGTTTTTAGAAATAATCGTTTTCTGTGATAAAAACGGGGTTTTCGTGTAAACGAGAGGCGTAAAAAAAGTCACGGTTATAAAACCCCTGTCCGTGTGGACAAGGCCTTAGATTAAGGCCACGTTTACACAAAGCTGGGTATTTAGCAAAACGAATATTTTCCCCTTCTCCGTTTTCAAAAATAACATCATTCACACGCCCACATAAATACGCTGTCGAGCGCCATCATAACTATGCCAAACCTATTGGTGGCAGTGTAGGGAGAAGGATAAAGTCATGCAAGCCAATCACAATCCTCAGAACCGACAAGAAACAACCTAAAACGCCGTTTCTCCCAGTTCACACGACAACACATAACGTCTCGGTTACGTATGTAACCCTCGTTCCCTGAGTAAGGGAACGGAGACGTTACGTCAGAAGTGACGGAGATTGGGGGTTTCGCATAGAAAGCCAATCCTCTTCGAGTATTAAAACACGAGCCAATGGCATGCAATGCCTTGGGGCTGCGGAAATTTGCATAGCGTACTCCGCCCTACTCCGTGAGTATAAAAGGAGGAAGTGAACGCAACCGCAGTATGTCTTCGCTGAGGAGCCAAGACTGAACTCGGCCTCTACCCAGCGATACAGCAGAAGTGGCAGGGAGACGTAACGTCTCCGTTCCCTTACTCAGGGAACGAGGGTTACATACGTAACCGAGACGTTCCCTATCGTAGTCACTTCGAGTTACGTCAGAAGTGACGGAGATTGGGGGTCTGTGCCATCACGCCATCTTCAAGCTGTCTTCCAGTGCCCTGCGAAAGACTGAACCCCCGAGCCTTACCTCTTTTTTTTTTTTTTTTTTTTTTTTGGGGATCCGACTTTGACACAGGATTACCAAGGTACACTGGGAAACATATCCCGAAGGGGACATGCTACCAGCTGCCTACCGAAGGGAGGACTTAAGAATACACATATGGCCACATAGGACACATATGGAACACTGGAGTACCAACCGCAGGTGGCTACTGATTTAAACTCCAGGGGTGGCAGATGGCTTGCCAAGGGAAGACACATGCTCAGAGAGGCTTACAGTGGATAATACACATGAGACGGTTACCATGGGGAACCGTGCGCATGGAGGCACCTAGCTAGCATCCAGAGCCACGCAGTGGTGCCCGCATCGTCGGTGCTGGAGGACTCAAGACTTCAATGGAAGAACTGAGGAATATCGCACTTATCCAGTCCGGGGAGTGGAGTGGCGAGCAAGCGAAGACACCTGAGCGGATCCAGAACTGGCCGAAACGAGTACGTGAGAGGATACCGGCTCAATTCGCAGATTATAGAATCTGGCGAAGGTGTTGGGTGTCGCCCAGCCTGCAGCTCTGCAGATGTCTGTTAGCGAGGCGCCGTGCGCTAAAGCCCAAGAGGAGGCTACACTCCGAGTGGAATGGGCCGTCACACCAAGGGGGCACGGAAGGCCTTGCTGCTGGTAAGACAAAGCAATGGCATCCACTATCCAGTGGGACAGCCGTTGCTTTGAGAGAGCCCTTCCCTTCTGGCTCCCTCCATGACAGACAAAGAGCTGGTCTGAGGTCCTGAAACACTGCGTTCTGTCGACATAGGTGCGGAGAGCACGTACCGGACAGAGCAGTGCCAAGGCTGGGTCTGCCTCCTCCGGGGGCAGCGCTTGCAGGTTCACCACCTGGTCCCGGAAGGGAGTGGTGGGAACCTTGGGCACATATCCAGGCCGGGGTCTCAGGATCACGTGAGAGTAAGCCGGCCCGAACTCCAGGCACGCTTCGTCAACGGAGAATGCGTGCAGGTCCCCCACCCTCTTGATGGAGGCCAATGCAACCAGGAGTGCTGTCTTCATGGACAGAAACTTTAACTCTACTGATTGCAAAGGCTCAAAGGGATGCCTCTGCAGAGCACTTAAAACTACCGAGAGGTCCCAAGAGGGTACGAGGGGAGGACGAGGCGGATGCAGCCTCCTCGCTCCCCTCAGGAACCTGATGACCAGGTCGTGCTTCCCTAAGGACTTACCTTCCACTGCTTCATGAGAAGCGGCAATGGCCGCGACGTAAACCTTAAGGGTGGAGGGCGACAGCCTGCGCTCCAACCCCTCTTGCAGGAAGGAAAGCACGACACTGATCGAACATCTCCGGGGGTCTTCTCCGCGAGAAGAGCACCAATTGACGAAGAGGTTCCACTTCAACGCATAAAGGTGTCTCGTGGACAACGCTCTTGCGGAAGTGATGGTTGCCGCCACCGCAGGTGGCAGCGAACTCAAACCTGCCTCGTCCCGTCCAGGAGCCACACGTGCAGCCTCCAGAGATCGGGACGAGGGTGCCACAGAGTGCCCCGTCTCTGAGAGAGTAGGTCTTGTCTCAGAGGAATAGGCCAAGGAGGTGCTGCCGCGAGGAGCATGAGATCGGAGAACCACGTCTTGGTGGGCCAGTAGGGGGCTACCAGCAAGACCTGCTCCTCGTCCTCCTTGATCTTGCACAACACCCGTGCAAGGAGGCTCACTGGGGGAAACGCATACTTGCGTGGGCCCCGTGGCCAGCTGTGCGCCAGCGCATCCGAACCGAGAGTGCCCCAGGTCAGAGAATAAAACTGGGCGCAGTGGGCTGAGTCCCGGGAGGCGAACAGATCTATCTGTGCCTCCCCGAACTCTTTCCAGATCAGCTGGACCGACTGGGGATGGAGTCGCCACTCGCCGGAGATAGGGCGGACCCGAGACAGCTCGTCGGCTGCCCAGTTCCGGTCTCCAGGAATGTGAACTGCACGAAGGGACCTCAGGTGCTTCTGACTCCATATCAAGAGGTGGCGGGCGAGCTGCGACAACCGGCGCGAGCGTAGACCCCCCTGGTGGTTGATGTACGCTACAGCCGTAGTGTTGTCTGAGCGGACAAGCACATGCTGGCCCTTGAGCAACGCTCTGAAGCGGTGCAGGGCGAGCCGTACTGCCAGCAGCTCGAGGCAATTGATGTGCATGAGGCGCTGGGCCCCCGTCCAGGAGCCGGCGGCTGCATGCCCATTGCACATGGCACCCCAACCCGTGGTAGATGCATCCGTGGAGACGATGAGATGCCTGGAAACTCGCTGAATAGGGACGCCCGTCCGTAAAAAGCTGAGGTTCGACCACGGGAAGAAGGTTCGCCGGCATGTCGGAGTCACTGGGACTCGGAGCGAGCCGCGATGCCATGCCCACCTCGGGACTCGATCGCGAAGCCACAGCTGAAGCGGTCTCATATGAAGCAAACCGAGCGGCGTTGCCGCGGCCGCGGATGCCATATGCCCCAGGAGCCTCTGAAAAAGTTTCAGTGGAACCGCACTCTTGCCCTCGAACTGACGAAGACAAGTCAGCAGTGAGTGCGCGCGCTCGATCGTGAGCTGCGCGGACATGGCGACCGAGTCTAACTCCACGCCGAGAAAAGAGATCCTCTGCACGGGGCAAAGTTTGCTCTTTTCTCGGTTGACCCGAAGGCCCAGACGGGCTAGGTGCCGGAGCACCAAGTCTCTGTGTTCGCAAAGCTGAGCTCGAGAGTGTGCTAGTATCAGCCAGTCGTCGAGATAATTCAGGATGCGAACCCCGTGTTCGCGAAGGGGAACAAGGGCTGCCTCGACGATCTTCGTGAAGACGCGAGGGGACAGAGCTAACCCGAATGGGAGAACGGCGTACTGAAATGCCTGGCCCTCGAAGGCAAACCGAAGAAACGGTCTGTGTCGAGGTAAGATGGACACATGGAAGTACGCGTCCTTCAGGTCGATCGCTGCAAACCAATCCTGATACCGAACACATTCGAAAATGCGTTTGGCCGTGAGCATTTTGAACGGTAGTCGATGGAGAGAACGGTTCAAAACGCGCAGGTCCAGGATCGGTCGTAACCCACCGGTCTTCTTGGGGACAATGAAGTAGGGGCTGTAAAACCCGGACTCCACCTCGGCTGGAGGGACCGTCTCGATTGCACCCTTCGCCAGCAGGGTCGCAATCTCCGCTCTCAGGACTGGGGCATTGCCACCGACTATCGTGGAGCGAACTCCCCTGAAACGGGGAGGAGACCGTGCGAACTGAATCGCGTAGCCGAATCTGATCGTTCTGATGACCCAGCGGGATACCCCGGGAAGCGCTAGCCAGGCTTCCAGGAAGTGAGCCAACGGGGTCATGTGAACCACAGACGTCCCCCGGAGGGGCAGCGTGGCGGGTCGACTGGCACGCGTGCAGGGGTTACCCCGCTCGGATGCGTCGAAGCCCGCTCCCCGACAGAAGGGACCAGGGAAAGCGGAGCGTTCCACGGGGGTCCGTTCTGCCGGGGGTCTGGCGAGAGAGGGGGAAGGGATTGGTGTAGCCCGGGGACGACACACGCACCCTTCCGCGCCCTCCGAGACAGAGAGGAGTGAGTGGGCCGACACCCTGGGGCATCGGGGGCACTCACTCCAGTCTGTGAGCTCAGTGAGGATGTCAAGTCTTTCTTTAACCAGTTCAGGGTGCTGCCCACCCGTGGGTGAGCAGCGGGGAGCTGAGAACAAAAGATTCTCCCCCGGCCCTCCACCGGGGGAAGGAGGGGGCCTGCTACCGCCTCCTGTGAAAGACTCGAGATCGTCACTGAGCGGCCCGTGTCAGGATCTTCGCTTGGCCTGGCGTTTAGCGGGGCGAGCGGCCTGAGGGGGCTGTGACGCCGGCCTGCGGCCTCCTCGACGCCGGGGCCCGGGTGAAGGCTGCTGCTGGGGCCGGGCGGGAGGGAGGGGAGCCGCAGGGGGGCGTCCTCGGCGGCGAGCAGGGGGAGGCGCCTGTGCCGACGACTGGGTGGAGGCAGCAGCTGGTCGTCGGGGCAGGATGTGTTTGATGGCCTCCGTCTGCTTCTGGGCGGTGGAGAACTGATGGGCGAAGTCCTCGACCGCACCGCCGAAAAGGCCAACCTGGGACAGCGGAGCGTCGAGCAGACGAGTCCGCTCAGCGCTCCGCGTATCCGACAGGTTGAGCCACAGATGACGCTCCTGAACCACGCTAGTGGCCATCACCTGACCAACGGCGCGAGCAGCCACTTTCGTTGCCCGGAGAGCAAGGTCAGTGGCGGACCGCAGTTCTTTGAATGCCGTCGTGTCAGTCCCGCCCTCGTGCATGTCTCTGAGCAACTTCGCTTGGAAGACCTGCAAAGTGGTCATAGCATGCAGAGCGGAGGCCGCCTGTCCCGCCGCTCTGTAGGATCGCGCCGCCATAGCAGACGAGAACCCACAGGCTTTGGATGGGTGCTTAGGAGGACCACGGGTGGAGGCGCTCTGTGGACACAGCTGCATCGCAACAGAGCGCTCCACCGGGGGCATCCCAGTGTACCCACGGGCGGCCCCGCCGTCGAGGGGGGAAAGGCGGGGGAGAGATCGCGCTCTCGAGTGGACAAAGGAGCCCCCCAAGAGCGCGACAACTCCGCATGCAGCTCGGGGAAAAAAGGTATTGGAGTCGGCCGTGGCTTCGCAGCGGCAGCCTTGTCCAAAAACCAATTATCCATCCGTGAGAGGTCGGGGCAGGATGGAGGTTTCCATTCTAGCCCGATACTCCCAGCGGCTCGAGACAGCATGGCCGTCATCTCGGGATCTGACGCGGACAACGCTGGGACTCCCGAAGGAGGCAACGCAGCCGGATCTTCCTCTCCCGAGGAATCAAGCCCGCCTAGTGATGCTGTGATAGACATCGCATCATCATCTGGGGCGCTGCTCGAAGCAGCCGGTGCCGCCGAAGAGACAACCGACCGAGTCGAACTAGCGCCCGCTGGCTCACGCACTGAGGCGGGAGGTGTGGCCCGAGGAATCGTCGGGGCTTTATCCCACACCGTCACCGTTAGATCGCCCGGTCCCCGGGTCGACGGGCCCCCTCTCGTGAAGGAAGCCGATCGAGTAGGGGGGACCGGGGCTCTCACTCTAGTGAGATCATTGAGCCGCGACCTCAGTGTGGAGATGGTCATGGTCCCACAGAAGGAACATGAGTCATCCACGAACGCTGCTGCTGCATGCTGAATGCCCAAGCAAACAAAGCAGCGTTCGTGACCATCAGATGACGACAGAAATCTACCACATCCAGAAGGGCACGGGCGAGCCATCTTTAAAAAGACGTGCCGCGTGCAGCTCTTTTACAGAGAGGAGAGAAATTCACTCTTTCAGCGCTGAGGCTACCAGGGAGAAGCGCAAAGTCTGGCAAACCACTGCACAGATCGCAGGCAATGCAGAATCTCGCTGGGTACCGCCGTCACACCAACACTGAAGAGGACGCTCGTCTCGATGAGTCTTGAATCAGCTTTGAGGAGTGAAGAGGTTCTCTTGGCTCCGAAGCGAAAACATACTGCGGTTGCGTTCACTTCCTCCTTTTATACTCACGGAGTAGGGCGGAGTACGCTATGCAAATTTCCGCAGCCCCAAGGCATTGCATGCCATTGGCTCGTGTTTTAATACTCGAAGAGGATTGGCTTTCTATGCGAAACCCCCAATCTCCGTCACTTCTGACGTAACTCGAAGTGACTACGATAGGGAACCAGCATTTTCAGAAATCTCCACTTTGGCCGGAGTTTTTAGAAATAATCGTTTTCTGTGATAAAAACGGGGTTTTCGTGTAAACGAGAGGCCAATCCGCAGGGAAATATCTGCGTTTTCCCTTCGTTTAAACGGGGCCTAAAAAGCCTGTCATGGCCCTGCACCCCAATATCTTGCTGAGTTAGTGCAACAATATGTTCCTGTCCGGACCGTTAAATCTAGCAATGACAATTTGCTTGTCGTACCCAAGTAAAAACTCTCAACTGTGAGTGGTAGTGGTAGTATTTTAGCGTGTATAGGCCCTAAGCTAAGGAATAAGCTGCCCCCTAATATTTGTGCCACCCCTAACCTCCAAATTTTAACTTAAAACTCATCTGGACCATGCTCAGTAAATAACCATTTTCCTCTGCTTCTCTGTCTTCCACTTTTTCAGTATTTATGTTACATATTTACTTTATCGAAATTTATGTTTTCTCTGATTCTAATAATTGACTTCTCATGTTAATTATTTGTAGTTATTTGTCTCCATCGGCTTTTCTGCTTGTTTGATTGTTATAATAAGCAGATTGCTTGCCTCTTTGTCTGTCAAATGTTCATATTTACTATTATTATTATTATTATTATTATAAACAAAGGATTTCTGTTACAAATAAATGCTGTTCTTTTGAACTTCTGAAATGCTGAAAAATGTGTCATGGTTTCTACAAAAATATTAAACAGAATAAACTGTTTTGAACAATGATGTTCAAAATTCTACTGTTTTATCTGACAGATTAAAATAAAGCAGTCTTGGTGAGCATAAGAAACTACTTTCAACTTTCAAAAACATAAAAAAAAAAAAAAATCACAATTATTCCTAACTTTTGGCCTATATGTAACTTGTACATATACATATACAAATATATATATATATATATATACAGTATATAGAAGATTAATTTATGTATCCTGTGAGTGTGACTTGTGAATGGCACACAACCTTTCCATTCACAATGCGACTCTCACGCATGCTGCGGTATTTTAACTTCCCCTTCCCCCCTCCTGCTGACTTTTTCCTGAATGGATGCTGAAGCTCAGAGACCGGCAGCTTCCACACTGCGGCTGTGGCTCAGGGAGGGAGGGATGCTGGAGGTATTAGTGGCTTCTGTCACCACTACATGTGGAAGCTTGAAACATCCAGCCTCCCATAGAAGTAGAGGAAGGGGGGTAAGGGAACTCTGTCATCCACACTCACCCTGCCTGAGGATTACAGCTCATAATCTGCACGGCAACAGCCTCTCTCTCTCTCTCTCTCTCTCTCTCTCTCTCTCTCTCTCTCTCTCTCTCACTGAGATGATGGAAGGAAAGAGGGAGGGAGGAAGAGAAGAGATATAAAGAAGAGATGAGATTAAGAATGGCTGCTGATTCATTCATATAATTTCCTCTTTATTCACATTCCCAGCCTGCACTGGGGTGTGTGTGTGTGTGGAGGGGGGGTTGGGTGTATAGTAAAAAATGGGCATCACTAAGATGAAGGACGGCGAGTGAGGACGAGCACAGCTTCATTCATCCACACCCCCATCTTCATCCGCGGTGAGGAAGAGGAGGGAGCTTATGACGTCATTGCAAAGGCACCGCAGTACAAAGGCAAAGTTGCAATGGAATACAGACGTGCTCTCGTTCTGCCAAAAATCCCACGAATTGTGATGTGGGTTTATATTGGCTGAAAACGTTTCAAACCATTGTAGGATAGTACTGGGAAAAATGTGGAAAGTCTTTCCATACGCAAGCTTTTTTATTAGGACATGTCGTTTTGTGAAAAGGGGGGGGCAGAGCACATTCCAGTGCAGTGGTTCGGGTTTGACGTATGCACACGATGATGTCATTGATTCAGGAGCACAGAGAACTAGGTGCAATCTGATTTTTATTTTTTTAACGCTGTAGTTGTCAGGAAAGACAATTATGGAACAAGTGTACAAACTCCAAGAGACAAACTAGCATAATTTTATGTGACATTGCGCAAATCGATTGCAAAAACTCTTTCAGGAATGGATCCATAGAGGAGCCATAGATGCATCCATCCAATATAGCATCGATGATGTCATAAAGCAGTGTCTTTCAACTCTTTCAACTACTGTGTTATATCACAAGACTTTCTACAATGACAGATATTCAAAAGTAACTTTATTCTGTTTGTTTGTTTGTTTTCTTCAAATATAACAACCCATTGAAATGATTTCTATAGTAGCAGGCTAGTAGATATTTTACCAAAGCCAATTTACTAATGTTCTTGAAACAGTACCATTATTTTACATATTTGGATTAATGATTAACGTTAATTTGCATGTTTATTTATTTTGAGAATAGACACTTGAGTACCACTGGAGTCCTACTGTGATGTTTCACCATTTGGTTGGCCTGTAAATGCTTCATTATGATCAGAATCATCAATGGTGCATGAGGACAGATAAACCCTCCCTACTCTTGCTGAGCGTGCATTTGACTGGTCTATCCACTGACCAAGAATAGCATAGCATCCCTTTGAAAATGAGGTCAGCACCCCCTCCATCTCATAAAAAAATAATAAAAAATAACGGAAGAAGATTTCGAACGGGGGAGTGTGAGGAGAGAGAGACAAAATGAATCATGCCAGGATGATTAATGTCTTGCATAACTGCCTGAGAATCCCTCCTAGTGTTTATCAATGGGCGGTGGGTTATTTCATAACCCTCCCACATTCCCTTCAAAAAGATCAAAACCTGTGAACAGTCACAGCCGCCAATCATCACGAGCCACCATAGGTATCCGCACTGCGCCGTCAAAAGCAAACTGTTTCTTTTTATAAAAGAGGAACGCTGATTGGATGTTGTATCTATTGAATTGTTGTCTATTGACATAATAATCAGAGATAACTTAAACTCTGACCTCTTGTCAATTTGTTTCCACTTCCATTTGTCCTCTCAAAGAGTATGCTTATTATTATTAATGAACTCTTTTGTTCGCTTGGAAATAGGACTGACATGGCCTGGCTTGAAAGGGATTCCTCAAGGATGTCACTTCTGACACAGTCAAACTGCGTATCCCTGTATTTTGTCCTACTTTGTTTGAGATGGAGACTCCAGCTCTCTTCCGCTTTGACGTCATCAGCCATATCTGGCCTGTATTATGTTCGCTCCCTCTCCTCAGGTTCCCCCTCGAGAGTTTGTTATTCCACTGAACCAAAATAAATTGCCTATGAAACCGGATGAATCAGTCAACCCCCTCTTCCCTCCTCCCTATTCCCATTCCATCCTTTTTCACTCAGTATTACGTATTTGAAGGGAGTCTCGATGCGTCTTTCATATCCTTTCTCCTTTCTTCTTTTTTTCAAAGTGGGGCATTTCTTCCAGCACCCACTCTGTTTGCTCTTTTTAGCATCTTGCTGCTTTCCGGTTGTCACGCCTCATTTTGAGTCATGAGTCGTATTGTTAGCAAAGTTAGAAGGAGTTTGAGGACGATGTGTTGACAGCAGAAGAGTTGAATCATCTGGAATCATCTTGGGAGGCTGGTTGGAAAGGGACTGCATTTTAAGAATAAAGTAGCCAGTAAAGTGGCACATAAACATGCCAGGAAGCATTTTAGAAGTTGCATAACAGTTCAGTTGTATTTTCTAAGTTACTAGATCAAACAAAAGCAAACCAGAAACAGCTGCGTTCCAATTCAGAGGCTAAATTCTTCGAAGGTTGCATTCGAAGACCGATTGCGTCACAGCGGTGTGATGAAGGCTGTCCTCAAATGTGGCCTTGAAATGCGTCCTTTGTTTCCCGGGTAATGAGGAATACAACAGGTGGCTCCTTCGCGGCCTAAAGATATTATTATACGTGTGCCGATGAACACAGGATTTATTTATTTTAAAAATTGACAGATTACAATTGTAAATATATGTATTGGGTATCAACTTACTTGAATATCTAATGATAAATAGATAAATAAATAAAAACACTTAGTTGTCTTCCAAAGATCAAAGTCCCTTTAATTAGTCGGTGGCCATCTTTGAAACGTCTCTCGGCATACAAGTGCAGCTCCCATCTCTTTCAATGGGGAATACTCTTTGCCAAGCGTAAGAGTAAATTTCATATTCGAAATCACCAATGAAATCGGACAAAACTGTCTCAAAAATCTTGTTTCTACTCACTTGAATTATGACAAAAAACTGCACTTCAGGCTGGACCAAGCTATTGCATACGTGCAGTGTTAAGCGCACGCCTCAGAACACTGACTGTTTCTATAGGACTCGAAGCTAATACGCAAATAGGAGATTGGCTCTTTTATTTAGAACCACCATATTGCAAGTTGCACTTTCTCACTTTCATAGTAATAGATGCAAATATTGCTAAATTTAGCAGCTGTGACAGTTGTAAAGCAACAAGCAATCCTCCGTAGGCTAGACCATCCCATTTAACAATGCTCGGTCTCTTCACCTCCCTCAGTTTTTGTTAGCTCTATGCTAAGCTAATAGGCTAAGCTATTCGCGTGCTAACCTAAGGCTAACTGAAAATATTTATATATTTTTTTATATCTGCTTAAGTGCTGGTGACATACAAGAATATTTCCCTGTCTTGAAGGCTGATCAAACATATGGTGTTATTATTGTGTCATATTGTTCTAATTAACAGAAAGTGATTTTCTTGACCAGTTAGCGCTATACTGAGCAAAATGAAAACAAAGATCTTCATTTTCATTTGATCTTCGGTAACTTCTGTATATATATATAATTTTTTTTCGTTCCACCTGAAAAAATATAAATCCCTCCACTCCACAATATTTACAACAACGAAACAACAGAAACGAAAAGAGGGTCATCTGGTCAGATAAAGTTCAGGATTGTTCTTGATTCTGTGATGATGATGATGGTTGGCATGGTTTCTGTTTCTCTAGCAGAAGTCACACATGAAAGGGAAGTTGTAGGCGGGCATGAGGTGGCTGAGGCCTCAAAATCCTCCAGGCCAGCCAGTGACAGGAACACTGAGCCCAGACTAAGAATAAAACCTCACACTCTCTTTCTAATCTCCTGTGTTTCAGAATGTGGGAATGTGATGTGAGTCATCTGAAAGTGAAAGGAACACACAGTAACACTAAACTTACACCTGAGTTTGTTGTGTTAGAAGCTAATGCAAAAGACTGTCTGCTGTGATTTTCTAAACCACACAGAACACCCAAGCAAATAGAAATAACCGTTTGTCCAATCTATCTAGTACAAATCAAGACAATTAACAGGGTACTATATTATTGTCTTTTTTATGTTATTGTAGTAAAAAAAAGGTAAATTTGTGGTTAGTGTGTTTTTACAACAAAACGCCTATAGTCAGACTCTGAGTACTGTAGTAAAAGCATAATTGTTTTATTGAAACTTGCTAGTGAAATATGTAATTTATGTGCCGACCAAACAAAACTACAAAAATACTGTTTAAACAGGTTTAAAAAAAAGAAAAAAACACTTTGATCTGCTCCCATTGGTCAAATAACCCGATAGCCCTGCCCCATACCCATGCCATTGGTTGAGCCAATGTTGTTGTCTGACAAACAGATTACAAAAATAATTACAAAAATGCGAATTTGTAAAAATCATCATGTGACGTCATCCCTATTATGTGTTCAGTCTATTGGCTCAGTGACATCGCCAACTATGGAAGGCCAAAAGGGCCAAAACGTGTGAAACTGTCTTTAAAAATGAACACTAATTAATTAATAAACACTAGCATGCTGCGTTTTTAGTTCCTATATGCGAAAAATGCGAAAACGTTTCCGTTTTTAGTACATCATTGTCTATGTTTTTCTCGTGAACCAATTTGTTTAGTCTGAGAAGAAAGAGCGGGCATGGAAGCATGCAATGACATGATGTTTTAAAATGCAAAAATGTTTTACATTATTAATGTGCATTTGGTAAGTGGTGGGAGCTTAGTGTGCATTATCCAGTATGATGTCATGACACGTGTATAGACATCTCATGAGGGGGCTCCCGGGCTCATAAAATATTTCGGTATGAAATCATCTTATCAAAAATGAAGCAGATGAGGGGAATATTGGGAGAACGGATTCAAATGCAGCTCCCTTGCCTATGATGTCAGAATTTTCTAAGGATTTAAAGCGAGATCGAATGAACACAAGTCAACCTGAAGGATTCATCAGAATTTTAATGTCCAATGTGGCTACAGCCATATTTTATTCATTCTTAGTGTGTTGTGATGTTTACTCATTCTTCATGCTGATGTAAACACAAATGAGGTAGTCCAGTATATTTGGCCAATTTGTTCATGCTTTGGCTGAATGACTAAGTCTCTTGTATTCGCTAGCTTATCTTCTTCCAGCTGCCTCATGATCTGGGAGAAGCCTGTTTAATTAAATGATGATGTGTCCATGCCAACTCCAGTTTAAGTCACTATCAGTGGAAAGGATTTAATGATTCAGGAAGGATGTTTTCTATTTGCTTTTAGCCCAGTGGATCTACTTCCAGCGGCCGAACGTATTGATCGGCTCTCTGTCTGGGTTCACACAAGTGCTGATTCTGCTGAGAAAGGATTTTTTTTACCTGACATATCCTACACATAACACGTATACGCAACACACTTTAATATTTGGATATTAAAAAAACCCTGAGGATGAGCTCATGCAAGTTAAAATTTAAAATATAGATTTTTACATGTTTTTATAAAATGAAAAAGTGTGTGATATAAAGTCAAACTGTGACATAAGCATTGTAATTATGAGGAAACGCATGCGAGAGAATCAAAGTTGCAGTTTAGCACTTTAAAGTCACAATGTGGGATATAAAATTGCAATTATGAGAAACATAATCAAAGTTGGGTAATATAAAGTTATAATGCTAGATATAAAGTTACAATTATGAGAAACAGCTGCAATTTTGTTACTAAAATCTCAGTTATGAAATATAAAAGTCATTTTGTGAGATATACAGGTGCTAGTATGAGAAATAAAGTTACAATTACGAGAAAAAAAGCAGTAATTTTGAGGAATAGTGTCACTATTGTGAGATATACAGACGTGATTATAAGAAATAAAGTTGTGAAAGTGAGATTTAAAGTTTACATTTTAAGAAACAAAGTTAAAGGGACAGTTCACCCAAAAATGAAAAGTATGTCATCATTTCCTAACCCTCAACTTTGTTGACTTCCATAGTATGGAAAAAAATATATGGAATATGGGCCATGATCTGTGGACAAGGACTTTCATACAATTCTGCTTGGACAATCTGTGATCAACCAGATTCCAAGATATGAGTTTGTCTGATACTACAAGGAAGGATTCAACTACTTGTTTGGTGTTGTTTCCCAACAGGATGAAAGGCTTCGGCACGCACCTCTCTAGCGATCACTGCTACAAACACAAAGCTCATCTGCAAGTCTTACCATGGCATATCTCATCTCAGAAGTGCGACATGAGACTGGCACGTCACCTCCTGTCCGCTCAGGTGCACCCAATGCTGTTTCACGCCCCATTGCGTCTTAGAGACGAACAACCATGGATCCTTGACTCAGTGAAGGCAAAAAACATGTCATCTTCCCCAAATACAGTCACCACAATGGTACTCTTGTTAAAGATTGAAGTGTTTTCATTGTGTACTAGGCCAAAGTTTCAAAAGGAGTCAATAATGCATGGGCTCCAGAGAAACTCTTAGCATATGTGCAGATGTCACACTGATTCTTCTTGCTTTGTTGTTGTTGTTTTTCTATCACAGGTTACTAAATCAGAGAGTGAGGTACAGTCTCAGAAAAAAAAAGGTACAAATCTGTCACTGGGGCTGTACCTTTTCAAAAGGTAAACTTTTGTCCATTTTAGGTGCTAATGTACAGTTTAGGACAGGTGCTAATATGTACATTTTAGGACAGGTGCTAATATGTACATTTAGGTTCTAATATGTACATTTAGGTGCCAATATGTACATTTAGGTGCTAATATGGACATTTTTTTGCTAATATGTACATTTTAGGTGCCAATATGTACATTTAGGTGCCAATATGTACATTGTAGGTGCTAATATGGACATTTTTAGGTGCTAATATGGACATTTATTTGCTAATATGTACATTTTTGGTGCCAATATGTAGGTTCTAATATGTACATTTTAGGTGCTAATATGGCCATTATTTGCTAATATGTACATTTTAGGTGCCAATATGTACATTTAGGTGCCAATATGTACATTGTAGGTGCTAATATGGACATTTTTAGGTGCTAATATGGACATTTATTTGCTAATATGTACATTTTTGGTGCCAATATGTAGGTTCTAACATGTACATTTAGGTGCTAATATGGCCATTATTTGCTAATATGTACATTTTAGGTGCTAATATGTACATTTTAGGTTCTAATATGGACATTTAGGTGCTAATATGTACATTTAGGTGCCAATATGTACATTGTAGGTGCTAATATGTACATTTTAGGTGCTAATATGGACATTTATTTGCTAATATGTACATTTTAGGTGCCAATATGTAGGTTCTAATATGTACATTTTAGGTGCTAATATGTACATTTTAGGTGTCAACATGTACATTTAGGTGCTAATATGGACATTTATTTGCTAATATGTACATTTTAGGTGCTAATACGTACATTTTAGGTGCTAATATGGACATTTATGTGCTAATAAGTACCATTAAGGTACCAATATGCACCCTTTAGATACAAAAGCATACCTTTTGAAAAGGTACAGCCCCAGTGACAGATTTGTACCTTTTTTCCTGAGAGTGTAAACATCTTCCCAAATCCCTATTCGTGTCCCAAATGTCCCACTTTTATTAAACGTAACACGATAATCCAGTGACTCTTGTGTGAAGGAACAGGATGTTCTGCTCTGCGGTGACAAATGTTCTATTTCTGCACACAAGATGAACCATTAAACTTTTTGTGGTGTCCCTTTTAGAAGTAAACCTTCTTTTTTGTCCAATATGGGTATAGAAGCTGGTGGGTAATGGGAAACCGTTGTTGGATCAAGGCTGAGGGAGTTTTGTTTAGCATGAAAGGGAGTAAACGGCTCCCAGTGGAGCAGTGACTGGCAGTAGCCACATGGTGTCATAAGTTTTGTTATGGTGTCATCTGAGCATGAGTTCCTTCCTCCTTGTCAAACAGTTCAACCCAAGCCCTCCCTTTGTCACCAACAGCCACAGACCACATCCTGAACTCTGGTTTAGCACTCTTCCTACTGATATGACTGCTAATCCACTGTAGACACCCATGTTATGCGCTGTAACCTTATGCGCTATATCAAAATCGTATTAGAGGACTATACAACTGCTTTACACGCCAAAAGTAACTCATTAACCAAGGCAGTCTTTCTCACAGAAATGTCAGGGTCATATTTAGCCCATAAATCCCCCAAATTTGAGCACTTAAATTATTATTACTGTAACCGATATATATGCACTTACAGTAATAATAATTGAAGGGGAAATGGGCTCAAATGATCATAAATAAATGTAATACAGCAACAGAACATAGCTAAATAAACACACACACATATATATATATATATATATATAAAACACACATGCATTATTAAAAAGTGAACATGTTTTGTTTTTATGATTATATATATATACATATACTATATAAGAAAAGTGAAAAAGTAATAGTTAATTTTTAATTTTGTAATAAGTTAAAAAGTAAAAAGTAAATTTTGTAATAGTAATAATTTTAGTTTTTGGATTACTTTTTTTTAGAGCTGTCAAACGATTAATCACGATTAATCGCATCCAAAATAAAAGTTTGTGCTTACATAATATATGTGGGTGCACTATGTATAATTATTTTGTATTTATATAAATGCACACACATGTATGTATATTTAGAAAAAAAAAATTATTTATATATAAAATATATCTATATACAGTATATACATGAAAATATTTCTTAAATATATACAAGCATGTGTGTGTATTTATATAAATAAAATAATTATACACAGTGCACTCACATATATTATGTAAACACAAACTTTTATTTTGGATGCGATTAATCGTGATTAATCGTTTGACAGCCCTACTTTTTTTTAGTATTTTAGTATAGTATTTGTGACATTTTGATTTCAAGCACATTCATGTGTCTACAAAACCAATTTCAATCAATTTGAGCATAAGACAAATGTATTACTAATAATTGATCAAAATTGATGAATTCATGTACATTTATTTATTTTGTTAGTTTTCTGTTTTAAACCACTTATAAATTCTCATTATGTTCTTATTATTTGTATCATTTGGTCAACGAGGTATCTGTGATCTGTTTTATCTTGTGCAGGGGGCAGGGTGGATGATTCAACACCCTTTGTGCAACACTGAAAGGAAAAGACCTGAACAGTTTACTGAGCACGGCACGGCTGTTTTAAACTCATTAATATTTAAACAGCTCGGCTTACTGCTTCCCTCTCTCATGGTTGAGTGAAGGTAATTCTTGCGTAATTTGACTTTAATGCATTCTTAGCTCAGCAACAGGAAGATAGAAGAGTTAAAGCGGAAAAAAACAGAAGTATCAACTGACGAAAACATTCAGTTTTGAATGGCTAATTATATTGTCACCAATTAGACTGGCACCGACTGAAAGAATGTGCTGTACTGTCACTTGTGAGGTCGTCAAGTTCAAACCTCTTTACCTCCTACCCAGATGAAAAGGTTCAAAGTGACCTGTGTGCCCTGCATCTATTCCTTATCAGGTGTGACGCTTCCCCTCAGGAGCAACCTTTTGAACTTGTCTTTAATATGCCTGTCTTGAGGACTCTCAGCCAACAAGGTGCAACCAGAACACAGTGGAATTTTTACAACAGGATATAATTAGCCTATGCTGAGGGAGAAGTATGTGTCCGTCCGCGTTTATGGGAGGAGCCGAAGGTTTGACCCTTGAATGAAGGGTCAAATGACGCCCTGACAGGAAGATTAGGTGTGCCATTTGTTTTGTTATTTAGAAGGAAATTGCCTCAGTCGGGGTTGCTGAATTCATTCATTCCGACTCTCTTCATTTGTAACTTGTTGACAAATGACTTAATGTGTAAGATGTTGACAGTAATTCATTAATAATCTCTAAACCAATGAATCACCTCTCACAAAAGATCAGCTCACTGTTAAGCATTGATGTAACACAATGAAACCTAAATAGGGGTCATACAAGACCAAACCCTCTGAAGCAGTAAAAGCCTGTCTGCAGTTGTAAAGTAGGATCTTCCCTCACTGTGAAAGCTAATGAATAGCGCCATTTATCGGGTGGTCATGTGGACCTCGACACAAAACATTAGCAGTTATATCTGGCCTCCTCTTTATATCTCATGATGCCATTTGTACAGATGATGAGGAAGCAGAGAGAAGCGTGAGAGAGAAACATTCTCTAGGAGGTTTTATTTTTAGATCATGTCAAACTGTTCATGCTCTCATTTTGTTGCCTGAAACGATAGCTCTCACAAGGACGAACGAGGAAAAATGTAGCAGTGCTATGACTGTATGGTTGTGTCCTGCAGGCCTTGATACACACACACACACACAAAAAACCCTGATGAACAGATATTTCTTTTTACATTGGTGTCCAAACTAGGAACAATGTGACCAGAAATATATCTGCCCACAATGAATTCGAAAATGCGGTTTGTGTCATTCGGTTCATTGTGTTTGCATTCTTCCGATGAAAATACTTTACTCTAGAGTTTCGTGCAACAACGCTACTGAGTCTAAGGGCGAATTAGGCAGTGCGCTTATTGTGGACTGATTCTCAAAGAAAATAACTTTTTTCTGGTTCAAAAACATTGAGTGCAAATGGTGTAAGACACTGTAAAAAAATTGTTGGTTCAACTTAAAAACAGTAGTTAGTTACCTCAAATTTTTAAGTTCATTGAAATTGATTGAAGGAGATCGATTTAATCAACAGAAAATCCAAATGTGTTATCTGAACCACATTAATTATTGAAGTTGATCTGACAAAAGAAAAAAAAGTTGTGATAACAAATCATGAAAGAATGACGTCGCTCCTTTTAGTGAAGCAAAAGCAAATAGAGGAACCAGTGTAGTCAAGTGGCGTGTTATCTATACGCATTTTGAGCTACCCGCGTGTATCCGCGTGTATGTCTATGCCATTAATGTCTAAGTGATTCCGCGTGTATGTACACGCCGTTAAATGTCCGAGCGAAACGAAGCAAAATGTGGATGTACATCTGGGGAGCGATATTTTTTTTCCCAGGATGGTAGGGGGAGACTCATAAATGTTATTAACCCCAGTGACGGGTAGGTTTAGGGACGGGGTTAAGGTAGGTCATATATTTATATATACAGTAATGTAACGTTAAGTCAACGGCGTTCATAAACAAACGCTGAAAAGCGATTATGCGTTTTGATAGGCACGCCAAAAATGGAAATACGAATTGGCGTGTCATACACACGCAATTTCATGAGATCAGCATGAAATATAAAAAAAAGAAAGCAAATGCATATTGATGTATAAAATCCAGATTATGCTATTTTTATAATTATTTTTAAAAAGATTTACTATATAACATGATGTTGAAGATGTGGAATCAGCAAGTCAAGTCAAGGTTTTCCCATAACACACTGCAGGGTCATTTCCTCCGTGAAGGAATCCGGCTCAGATGATTAGACCTGAAAAGACCTCCGTCATGTGACCAAACCGCCATTGCGGAAAAAAACGTGGCAGCACCTGTTTGTGAAGGTGTGCCAATGCTTCTCTGGAAAACCTGATTGTTGTGATTGTGGGCTTAGAACCAACACCTACAAGACCAAACCTGTCACCACTCCCTGTTAAACAAATACCTTATTCAAACATATGTAATCATCTGATGTTTTTGAGCGGATGTATATAAGTGATCAACTTCATCTTAATATTTAGACAAATAAAACTGAGTCATGGTCATTTCCTAAAACAAAAAACAGCATTGTGGCAATGATCTAATCTAATTCAAGCAGATCTGGCTTTTAACAACTCCAGGCTCCATCTCAAATGCACTCTGGTGTTAATGTGGAAATTGGATCCCTGTTTTCTTTGTTAATGGGGGTAAGGGCTGTGTGTCCAGCTTATGCAACCGATGGCTGGTTTTCTGTCATCAATCACTCTACAGAAGCCTGCCTGGACTGCCTGTGACCTCCGCCAAAACATCTGAGACTTGTGTTTGGGCATAATTGATATGCTTGGGAGCTACTGTTTTCATTTTGGCCAAGTGTGACGTTGCCCACTGGAGTTGATCGGAAGTTCATTTTGTGATTTTATAAATATAAGTTTTGGTTGAGAAAACAAAAGCTGGCTCAGATCAGGCACACGGAAAAGGTATTTTAAAGTTTACCTTCCCAGTAACATGTTCAAACCTATTAGCAAACAGTGTGGGGCATGCTGACTGAAAAAGGACATAGTACTGGACAAGTTTGCTAAAAGTAGGAAGCTATGTATTTTTGCTATGTAATTTTTGTTAAGTAAATATGAAAAGGTACACACAAAAAAACAGCCGTACTACCATGGTACATAAAAAACAGTGTTAAACCTGGGTTGCCAGGTCTGCACAACAAAACCTGCCTAAATGCTAATCAAAACTAGCCGAATCATGACCAAAACTAGCCGGTCGTGATCCGGGCTGGGTAACAGTGTAAAAGTAGCCTAATTCCAGACTTGGCATTGGCAACACTGAGGCTGCCATACATTTCAGTATTGGAAATGAAATATTTTGTTTATATTATAAACTATTATTATTATAATTCAAATACATGATCATTCTCCCTCCTCTACATCCTGATTTGGTACTCAAGAAACATTTCTTATTATTATCAATGTTTGCAGCTTCATATTTTTTGTCGAAACTTTCTTTTTCAGGCATCTTTTGTGAATTGAAAGTTCAAAACAACATCATCTATTTGAATCTGAAATGCTTTGTAACATTATAAAAGTCTTTACTGTCACTTCTGATCAATTGAATGCATTCTTATTAAATTCAAGTATTCATTTCTTATAAATAACGACTCTTTTAAGTGTGTGTGTGTGTGTCACTATCAGTTACTACTTCAGCTTCTGGTCACCTGATCAATAGCTTGAAATTAAAACTGCAGCTAAAGACGGCAACCGCACTTGTTCTTTTAATCATACACTCTTTCGAATTATTCACTCTGTCTTTGTTCCTGTTTAGCAGGTCTGTTATTGCCACCAGACTGGAAATTGTTGGCTAACAGTTGTTTATTACAGAGGAAACCCGTCCCACTCCCCTCATCTCCGGCGAAAAACATTCTTGTATGTCCATTAACTGCCATAAAGAGTGTAGTGGCGTTTATGTGGAGGTCTTTGTAGAGGCTCCTGTGGTTTTTGCCTTGTAACAGCTTCACCCAACCCTCCTCTACTTCATTAAACAGTCAAAACACTCCGTCCAAGAGGGCCTATACCACACTAATGCGTCCCCTCTGTCCTTCCTTCCTGCCTTAGACGATTAGCACTGGACACTCGCTTTTATTGACCTCACAGCTATATGCCAGACAACGGCACCTCTCCTTCTCATTAGTGCCCACGTCATATACACATTTTCCGCAAGGTCGGACTAAATAAACCCCACAATGCACAAACATACACGCCAGTCAACTTTTAGTTGCCTGTTCTCGTAGTTTTATGATATCCGGAGGAGGTGGTGTGGCTGTATCCTGTCTGGAGTGTCATAAAAAGCCTCATTTTGCTTCGTATTTGTTCTGTCCCTAAGGTCATGAGGGCTCATAGAGGCCCCAAATAAATGTAGGTGAACGCCTGTTAATCTGTTAATGTGGTGGCAGTACTGGTTATATAGTGGAGAGTTGAGCACTGTTTTACTTTGTGCTGATGGGAAGTTTATAGCAAAAGTGTGTGTGTATTGTGTAAGTATTGCCTGTGTATTAGATTTGTGAGACAGCTGGATTTTCTTTGCAACGAGCTCGTGACTGTGGGCTCACACACACACACACACACACACAACATGGAACTGGCTCACAGATGCTGTGGTGACAGCTACAGTGTTGTTGCCACCCTCTCAACACCCCCAGCCTTCAGTCTTTCCACTTCCTTACCACCTTTCAGTGCTCTCTGCACTACAAGAAGTGTTTCTGTTCAAAGCCTTTAAGTAATGTAGAAAACGTTTTATAAAATATGACTGGTTTTGTGGATGTTACTGGATGTATGGGGTCAATTTGACAACTAGAAGCTTTCCTGCAGCTCCCTGCTGAAAAAAACAATAGAAACCATTACAGAATTCCTAATGGTTTTAATGGTTATAAAGGGAAATGTATTGGTTTTAATGGAAACTGTAATGGTCCTAGTAGGTCTCTATTGGTAATTTGCTTTCTTCTATTGGTGGCATGTTTTGTCTTTTTCTCTGTATTGGTTTTAATTGAAACTGTGATGATCCTAGTAATTCTCCATTGGTAATTTGCTTTCTTCTATTGGTGGTATATGTTTTCTATTGGATACCATTAAGGACCAATAGAACACCTTTGAAAATTATAGGTTACATGTTGGTATCTACTGGACACCATTATGAACCATTAGGACTCCAATAAATTTAGTGTTTCCTTTGGTTTGATAATAATGATTTAATGTAGGCTACACATGATTAATAGGCTAGATACAGTTTTTAAAAACTGGTCATAGCCATTGGTCAAAACATTGGTCCCATGTGATTTCAGGTTTAACAGCTCTTGTCGGGAGTGATCAGGTCAAAACCTGACCCACACACATAGGTTGTCCTAACCATTAAATATATTCAAATCATGACCAATAAACATTTGTAATGGAAACCATTAAAAAAGTTCAAATCATGACCAATACAAATATGTAATGGAAACCATTAAATATGTTCAAATAATGACCAATACAAATTTGTAATGGAAACCATTAAATATGTTCAAATCATGACCAATACAAATTTGTAATGGAAACCATTAAATATGTTCAAATCATGACCAATACAAATTTGTAATGGAAACCATTAAATATGTTCAAATCATGACCAATACGAATTTGTAATGGAAACCATTAAACATGTTCAGATCATGTTCGATACATGTTTGTAATGGAAACCATTACAAATCAGAACCAATATAAACTCTAAAGGAAACCATTAAATATATCATTACCAATACAAATGTGTAATGGAAACCTAAACAAACCAATACATCCTAATAGAATATGGCCCAAAACACACTACGTAATGGACACCATTTTGTAATGGTTTTAATGGTTAACGGCTGATGGTTTGTAATGGTTTTGTAGTGGAAACCATTACAATTTCTGTAATGGTTTCTATTGTTTTTTTCAGCAGGGCTCAAACAGAGTAAAGTGTTCATGGGTTCAATTCCCAGTGAAAGCAAGAACTGATAAGAATGTAAATGTGTCACTTCAATGCAATGTAAGTCGCTTTGGATAAAAGTATCTGCCAAACGCATGAATGTTAAAAAAAATTGGGGTGGGCAAATTTAATATAAAGTCCCTTATGCTCACTTAGGCTGCATTTATTTCTATTTGTTAATTTGAATATTGTAAAAAAAAAAAAAAAGAAAAAGAAAATTGTGAAAACTGTTTTAATGTATTTTAAAATGCATTTTTTTCCCTGTGATGCATCATTGCTGTAGTCTTCAGTGTCACATGATCAGAAATCATGCTGATTTGATGCTCAGTTATCAATGTTGAAAACAGTTGATGTAGGACCATGAAAGTTCAAAAGACAAACATATACATATGAAACATATGAAATATAAATCTTTTGTACGATTATAAATGTCTTTACTGTTTCAATTGACTTCCTGAATTGAGTTACCCTCAGTTTCACAGACAAGGCTTAAGCTAGCCTCAGACTAAAATGCATGTTTAACTTAGTTTTAACTTAAAGGGGTCATGAACTGGCTTTTTAAATTTTATTATATTGTTGTCTGAGGTCGTTCGCTTCGTTTTTGCATTCAAAAACATCAACATGAATAAGTAATAGGCTATTTTGTACCCTAGTTTTGAGCCTAACAGAAAAACGCTAGGTTTTTATGGGCGTCTCGCACTGAAGACTTGGAAGTAAACACCCACTGCTGTGAGTAGAGAACAGTTTTGCCTATTATAATGAGTTTCAACTCACCCATCGATGCACTTTGGGGAAATTGTTTTGAAGACGTCCAATGTTGTAAAATGGCAACCGGAATGATTCGCCCATACATGTTCGACCCAAAGTCCGTGTGTTCAAACTCCATTCCTGTCAGATCGAATATAGACAGCACAGCACCGTTCTTTAATCTTATTCGGTCTGCAAATCCAGTCTTGTTAACAAAACAATCCTCAGTGAAATGAAGTGAACAGACGACGATGTTTTACCCTCATCAGCTGGAACGTCATTAAAAATAAAGTTTATCCATGTAGTCATATTGGAATCCAGAGGAAGCTTATCCAGCGACTATATTCTTCCACAACCAGGCACTGCACAATATTTTGTATTGCTCGGAAGTTCGATGTTGTCATCACGAGGTAGGCATCTATGTTATTTTGCTATGCGTGTAATGCGCGAATCGTGGGCGGGGCTAAACCGGCCGCGTTGATCTTCTTCTTCTGCGGGGGTGGTGTTTTATCCTCTTCGATAAATCCCCACATTCAAAAACTGAGGCTGGTGTCAATAAAAGGTTTTATTGGACTAACAAGGACGTTTTCAGTTCTGAAACTTACAGGATATTCTTATCTGATGACCTCTTAGATGTCAAAAGCTCAAGGAAAATTTGATTTCTTAGTTCTTCACCCCTTTAAATCAACTGACATCTTAAAATTGGTCTGCCATTGTGTTGTCTCAAGATGCACACCTGTATAACTACTAGGGCACATTTATAAAAGCTACTTAAATGTCCTCATATAACTAAGGCCTAATCCTGTCTTTGAAACCAGGCCTTATTTCTTTCTCTTAAAAAAAAAAAAATTCTGACCCCAAACTTATGAATGGTAGTGTAAATATTGTTTTATGATTCCAAAACCTAACAAACAAACGTGTAAGTAAAAGTACGTTTTACAGATATTTGTCTGGTCACTGTATGTTCAATCAGGAAGTTTGTGAAAGGATCAGCACTAATGCATTGACACCTATCTGATGTTTACCGGGACTCTGTCTGTAAAAGAAAAACACTTAATAAAATGTTCCAGTCAAATGACCCAGTGACCAGGGTTGTCAGCGCCGCTCAGAGGGTAGATGAAGGTGTGTTCTCATATCTGTCCTCTGTTACACTTCTCTCATCCATGCCCCCTTCATGAACCCCAGATAGGAGTGCGATTTGGTGAGCAGCTGGCATACCTTTCAGCAACAGGTTTACAACATGTCTGCCAATTCATTCCACTCCTTTGCACCGAGCAATAAACACAAAACATACAAGTGTACAAACGCAAAGACTGCACTAAAAGGGTTTAAATACATAACATGCAAAACAACTTGAAAATATGATTCAGTCATTTATGACATTTTGAAAGATGCTCATGTGGGCTAACTGGCAAATTAAACCAAGACTTATGTTGGCAAGCCAAGGTTAGTGATATATTATTTGGAAATTTTATTATTTTTATTTAAAAAAATAAATAAATGTAGGTTATTTTCAGGGCATCCTTAGAGTTATACTCTTTTGGAATTTTACATTTTTAATTATTTATTTTTATTTGTGTTTGTTTGCTTATAAAAAAAAAATTATGCTATTTTATGTTATCCAAAGGCTTTAGAATATATAGTTATTTTTTGAGGAAATAAATTTCCAAAAAGCAAACAAACAAATAAAAATAAATGAGGCCAAATAAATGAAATTAGGCCATTTTTCATGGCATCCCAAGACTTTGGAATATGTTGTTATGTGGGAGATAATATTTATTTATTTATTTATTTGGTAAATAAATAAATTCAGTCATTAATTTAGGTAAGGAGTAAGAGCATTATTTAAATATTTTAAGATCTGTGTTGCTCAATCAGCTATTTTAGTCTTTTTTTTTTTTTGTATGAAGGATCATTGGAATATTTGTCAAAGATGTAAATGACTCAAAGTTCAAGCGTTTATTCCTCTTCCACGGTCACGTTCTCATCAGATCTGTAATGCTGGATGTTCCGCAGGAACGGTTTGCCCTTATCTCTTCGAATCTCTCTTTGGATTTTTTAACTTGAAACTCAAAGGTGACCTTTTGACCCGGCTGTCAACCTCGCTGCCCTCCAAACCCTTCCACCGCTTCTTTGAAAGGGACTTGACAAGAACAACAACTGTGCTCATCACTTAGGAATTCCCAACCCTTGACCTTCCTGCATTCATCACAATAATCAAGAGTCACACTTTCAAGTCACCGTGGCCTTCAGAATCCGCAATTGCGTGTGTAAACATTTATGGATATTCAAGTTCTCAGACTAAAACCCACTTGCAAACGTGACACACTCTGTAAATTCGGGAACGCTCTCCTGATTCGATGTCTTTGGTCTTTGTTCCATGTCGCTCTTTCTCTTTTTCATCGTTCTCTCCCTATGCATTATAAGAGACCCCCGAGAGGAGCAAAGGGTGAGAGAAAGAAAGAGAGCAGAGGACTGGAACAAGGGAAATGGATCGAGAGGGGGTTATTGTGGAAAAGGGGATTA
Organism: Pimephales promelas; assembly: GCF_016745375.1. The sequence continues at coordinate 1,301,872 of NW_024121477.1, forward strand.
CTGCTTGGCATTGTCCTACCTTAATCCCACCATTTTACTATCATTTAACACCTTTCAATGGTGGCCCCCACTTCCCAGCCTCCTCCTCACACACAATCTGCTCTCAACCTCCCTCCTCAGACAGCGTGAAATTTGTTATTCAGCCTGTGTCGTGCAGGTGGGGGGGCAGGGTGTTGGGTGGGGTGGCAAGTATGGTGATTTTGGGGGGGCGCCCGGCCGTTTTTTGACCCCAACTTCATCTATTTTCCACAGCTTGACTCAGGGGCCCCATAACCCCCTTTGTTGAGATTGATGGCCTGCTGTTGAGCGAGAAACCAACACACTGCTCCAACAAGCATACGTGGACATTATTGGCAGTGAGGCCGACTTGTGACGCCATTGGACATTTCCCAAATGACAGCCTTTCTTGAGAGCAAACGTGTTTTACTGCAAAGTTTTCATTGTGTAAGTGACTAAACACTATAGTTCAACCGTGAACTTTCTGAAAGTAATCAAAATTCCCACTTTGAGTGTCATTTCCGCCATGTATTATGTCTAAAAGCAACCTAACCTGGAAATGAAGGTTGCGGAAATGACATTTTTAAATTTTTTGGTAAGAAATAGCAAAATCTTGCTAAAGCTAATTTCAAAGCTAAAATTGTATGCAATCGAAATACATACAATTAATAATTGTGATATTTACCTTGATTTTTTTCACATTACCTTGCGTTTTATTCACTCAACTTTGAAAATAAATTGTTTCGCGTCTCGGAAATGACATCACAGCTGTGAGATCGTTTTTTGCCTGCTGTATAGTATGGAATGCGATTTTGGATGCGGACAATGTTTATGCATTTTAATAGCTTAAGTGGTCTTGAATTTCTAACCAAAGCACAAAGGGGAAAGAAGTAGAACCCAAGAGTTTGACATTGTTTTAAAGAGGGAGGGAATGTTGGGGGAACTGAACAGGTGCAAAACCCCCACTCTCCAGAGCCCATCTCATCCTGTGTCCCTGAGGAGAGGAAGTCAGGGCTCTGTTAAAGGGATTAGAGGATTGGATCAAACAGAAGAGCGGACGTTCTCTCACTCTGTGTGAGGCAAAACCATGAATTGGTCGACACTTGTGCTGCATCCGAAATCCTATAGACCTACTATATTAATACAACATTTAGTTTGAAACTTACTCTGCGACCGTTAAAAAAGTACTAGTATGAACGTGTCAAGTATGAATGTAATTCGGACGTACTACGTACATCGCTTCTCTGTCATTCACAAAATTCACGCATTTCAGAATCTCACCAGAAGTAGTAGGTCACCCAGCTACTTTTTCGCCTACTGTTTTATGAATACTATGAATTTATACTCGACTCACATACTATTTTCTCCTATTATATAGGCATATTTCACTGAAATGTATGATCAAATGAAGGCAACCTTGCATAAGAGACCAAAAATTGTGTATATATACTACATACGCTATATATTAATACACTACTTAATACACAATAATAGTGTATATAGTTAGCCTATAGTGTTTAAGAACACATTGCCCCAATAATAGCTTCAATGTTAGCTACTTTTTGTGACTTGCGTATTAGAAAACCTAGCTTGATTTTAGTTGAACTACTTTAAATAAGGATTAGCTTAGTTTGACAAGTGACACTTTCAAAGTAACATCCCAAATAAATGTAACCACTGATCTAAATAATATCATTTATAGATCAGTGTCTACATTTTGTTGGGGACTTTGAATGTTTCACTTGGCGAACTAAGATAATCCTAATTTAAAGTAGTTCAACTACAATCAAGCTACTTTTTGGGAATGAGCTGATGGGCAATGGGACAAACCCATCAGAGTATTATGATGGCAATATCCTGACGGCAGCAATAAACCTGAGAGGAAAACAATGGAGAAGGACGTTAGGCTCGCCTTTGCCCCAAGTGAATTTCAGACTGGTTGAATGAGAGGTCAGAGCAATTTAACACCACTTCGCTCAAAGGGTAAGGTCATGCTTGGGCAGGTGGTGGTCAGTTTAGCACAAGAGTGTCTGCCTTCTCTGTGTGTGTGTTTGTGCAAGACAGGAAGCAGAACTGTTACGCTAGTAAATACCAGCACACAGGCATCTGACTCGATGGGAAGCTGGAACGTCGGAGATACGGGCTGGGGTGCTTTAGTTGAAACAGAAATAGGCCTGCTATAATCTCAGTGTTTTGGCATGTGGAGGGGAGGAGGTTTGTGCAGTGTTGGGTTTCACAATTGCTGGCGTCCTGAAAGGAGAAAAAGTGGTGGCTGTTCTCAGCGCTAGCTAGCTTCCTGTTGCGGCTCAGTGTCTCTACATGTGTTTGTTTGAGTTTGTTTATGAGGATGTTACTATGACTAGGATGTGAGTGAGTCATTTAGGGCCAGTGTGAAGTTTCATTCTTAGTTTGTGCGCGCGCGTGTGTGTGTGTGTTGTAAAACTAGTTTGTTTGGTGTTTGTTTGAATTTATGTCTGTTGTTACTTCACCTCCGCTTGCATGTTTTTATGTCACTGAGGATGTCATTTTTTTTAAATATGGTTTTGCGCATCAAGTCCAATAAGAGTCGTGGGCTACGTAGACGAAGCATTGCTGAAGTGCCTTAAATTATACAGAAGTGTATCCGTTTTGGTGTTTGCCGAGTCTCCATTAAAGGTAGAAAGGACAGGGCTAAAAGGAAATATCGATTGCAATGTGTTTCCTGTTCTTAGCTTTCACTCTGGTGTCAATCTTCAGAGAGAACACAGTGTTCTAACAGACTGTATATGTAACACACATCTCTAAACTGAGACTAAATGTCATCACAAAATCAATAGTATTAGGATAAAGAAAATTAGTTCTGGTATTAGGATCAACTTTATTTATTTTGCCTTTTAATACATTAATATTTATTTCATTTTTTTTTAATATTATATATTTCTTAGGGCTGTGCAAAAATTAATTGCGATTAATCGCATCCAAAATAAAAGTTTGTGTTTACATAATATATGTGTGTGTGCTGTGTATAATTATTTCGTATACACGTATGCAGGCATGTATTTGCATGTTACTCTATATATATAAATAGATAATTTATATTACATATAAATATTTTATATATGAATAACACATTTTTTTAAATATATACATGCATGTGTGTGTATTTATATATACAAAATAATTATACACAGCACACACACATATACTATGTAAACGCAAACTTTTATTTTGGATACGATTAATCGCAATTAATCTTTGCACAGCCCTAATATTTATTATATATTTTTATTATATAATTATAATTATATATTTTTATATTAATTATATAATTAGTAATTTATGAAATTTAAATTTATTTTGTAATCTAAATAAAATTCTGTAAATATATTTAAATATTTACATTATATTAATCATATTAATTATATGAATCAAGAAATTAATAGTAAAATGTACTTAATTGTCACAAATATGGTGCAAAAAAATTTAATTATATATATTTATTCTTCTTTTTGAGTTTAGTGTGAAATATGACCCAGGTTTCATCCAGGCCAGGTATGTGCGTATGTAATCATAAATATCACGGTTGTACCTTTGCCTGTATAATAACATATTTGTAAAGACAATAAACTCTGCCTCTACACGTCTAAACGCAGTCCTCTCTGTAGGCTAAATGACATGCTCTACCTATCTGGCAGCGTTCATTCAAACAGAGGCCGATCCATTCAGAAACCCGGAGTGCACTCATTCATGCGCAGCACAAGCCCTGCCTTCGCTCTCGCTCTCTCTCTCATTCACTCACTCACTTCCTTTATTTATTTATCTCCCGGTTTTGCTTAGCAACCGCGTCGCAAAGTGAAGCACTGCAGCGGTGAGTCAACCTGCTGTCGTACTAGCGAGAGATGGAGGACAGATGATATAAGCTAGAGATGCTGTCAGACTGAAGTGATGTGAATTTAATCTAAATTGGGCACATTCAGTTGTGTTAAAATGAATGTGTGCTGTTAAAGGTCACAGAGGGTCAGATGAACAACTTGTGTTTCCTACCGGATCAGTGTCCTTTTTGGTGTACTTTGGAGTACAGTGTCCTCATTTGCAGGCACCTTGAACTGTTTTGCAGGTTTCTACTCTTCACACTTCTTCTTTAACCCAGTTCTCTCCCTCACTCCACTGTTCTTGTTTCTGAACCATGAGACATATTAATCATTTCCTGGATTGCAGCCACTCACAAGGCAGGTCTGAGCTCCTGTGATCTGAGTGAGTCTTAACTCACTTCCTGTGTCTGGCTGAGTTTGTGTGCTGAGTGGGCGAGCTGAAATGACTGTGTCACAGCACTGGAAAAAGAATTAGAAAGACAAAGACGTGGCGAGAATGCAAATCTGCATCACAATCTGTACTGTAGGTGTGTATCCGTGTCATAATTCATTTTTATTTTTAAGAGCAATATTTGCCACCTGGTGTTGATTTTATGAGGGCGTATTTGCTATCTAACCATATTACACTCATTGTGTCATTCATTTTGTCAAATACTTAAACTCAATTAACTGAGATAATGAGAGATAATGAGTCTGGTTTCTCCCAAGGTTTTTTCTCCTGATGGAGTGTTGGTTCTTTGCCACTGTCGCCTTAGTTGGGGGACACTTCATTTTTGTGGGGGACACCATTAAATGAGAACTGAACTGAGCTGTATGATCACTGTTTTCTCCAGAGTGGCTGTTTAAAAATTAAATAACAAAAATGAATCATCACTGAAAATATACTTAAAGGAGTACTTCACTTTTTTTTAAAAAAACGTATGCTGATAATTTACTCACCCAATCTCATCCAAGATGTCCATTTCTTTCTTCAGTCGAAAAGAAATTAAGGAGGATTTTCTCCATATAATGGATTTCAATGGGAACCAAACGGTTCAAGGTCCAAATGAGAGTTTCAGAGCAGCTTCAAGGGGCTTTAAACGACACCAGACGATGAATAAGGGTCTTATCTAGGACCCTTTGAGTCATGACTCGAAAAAAGATTTGTTCATTTTGATGAACGAGTTTGAACAGGAGAGTCACAAACGCTCATCACAGAACAGAGCAAGGCGAGCATTTGTGCTTGTAAAACTTAAACTTTTTTATTTATTTTTTAAATGACCGATCGTTTAGCTAGATAAGACCATTATTCATCGTCTGGTGTCGTTTAAAGGCGCTTGAAGCTGCACTGAAACGCTCATTTGGACTTTGAACCATTTGGTTCCCATTGAAGTCCATTATATGGAGAAAATCCTGGAATATTTTCATCATAAACCTTAATTTCTTTTCGACTGAAAGAAGAAAGACATGGACATCTTGGATGACACTATGACGCTATTTTCTTCCAGATCTGTTGTAAAGCTGCTTTGAAACAATCAGTTCTGTAAAAAGCGCAATAAAGAAAGCTGATGACTTGACTTGACATCGAATGATCTTGACTCATTAAACATGTAACAGGTCTCTGGTGTGTCTGTATAACAACGGTCTAGCCTGGTTTGCTGAAGGTAGTGTGGGCTGTTGAGGCACAAAGTTTTTACTTTTTCTCTCCCTTTTTGTCTCTGTCGCGCTCTCCCCCTCACACATGTTATTTTTAAAAGCACTTCTAAATGATAATGACTATTTTTTACTCCTTTTCCATCAAGCTGCGTGGGCTCACACAGAGACAGCGGCGGGTGATTCATATCGGTCGGAGTGCTCCTTTTGTGAACTGCTGCTGCCACATCTCTGCTGTAACACGGCCTTCATAGAAATGAAGCCACGAAGGGCCTTGAAATGGATGAAAGCAACACGAAAAGATCTGTGTGCTCAGAGCAAATCTATTCATAGAAATTCAAGGTTTGAAAACCAAGAAACACATGGTTAAATGTCTTCATTTCATTTGAACCTGTTGTTGTGCTTGTGCTGTACAGCATGTAAGGATGTTATTAGCGTTGTTTTGCTAATACATCTGTTGTTCATGATTAAAGTTCAATTTTACCTATTGTTTGTGTTTCTAAGATTGAACAGACTTGACCCGAAAACCTTTTGAATAGGTTTTCACCAGGTGAACGATAATACAAAGGAAAAAATCCAGTCTGTGTGCTGTGTTAGCTTTGAGGCTAAATATTAGCACAAGCCTAATATTAGCACATTAATATGTTTTATCAAATATGTTTGTCTTTCTCTTCTGGAAAAACAAACTAAAATCCTTCATGACTCATCTTGCACTTGCACTACATAGATCTTTCCCAATCTAGAATGAGTTTGTCCCGCACACCTAATACAACCTACTTCTGGCTAGCAATAAGAATTAGCAAATCATGTTCCTGAGGTAAAATTAAAAGACAATGGCTAAAAGGGGAAATGTCCCTTAATATAAGTCACCACAATTTTCTGTTTTAGTGTTAAACACATGAACAACAATAGCCTTGTTATGTTGAACACATGAACAACAATAGCCTTGTCCAATGCTATGAATTCAAATGTGTTGGACACCAGATTGCAAATAACACGGATACACACTTTTGGTTCTGGTGGATTTGAGAATATGGCAGCATAAGTCCGTCATGGTCTAAATCAACAGCACAACTCGGTTCTGCGAGCAGGAACGGAAGGAATCTCGTGGAGTTTTTGTCATGGAGAGACAAGCGTGGGCTGCGATGAAGCACAGAGCGACAAGGCTCTTGTTTTCCGCTGCTAAAGTCCAGAAGCGAGTGAAAACACACACACAAAAAAACAAAAGCATTAAGTCCAAACAAAGCACTTCTGTGTGTCCGTTCTTGGAAGACATTCCAATACAGCATTCCAGAGCTTGTGTAGGTGGAGATCTCGACCACTGGGTCTGAGGATAATTAAGTTTGTAATTTTTAATGAAATGTCCCACCTACACACACTGAATGTCCTGAAACCTCTTTGTCTCTGTCGGACTGCCCCTCTCTCTACATACATGATATGATGTACTACATGAAATTATATATAATATCTAAAAATGTATAATATCTTTGTGTGTGTGTGTGTGTGTGTGTGTATGGCAAATCGATATAAAAATCGCATCTAACATAAATATTTTTGTTTACATGATTTATGTGTGTATGTATATTATTATATTTAGAAATACTGTATATTATGTGAACAAAAACTTTTATTTTAGATGTGAATAATCTCAATGCAAATTAATCGCGATTAATCGGTTCGACAGCACTTTATATATATATATATATATATATATATATATATATATATGCTGTAAAAGCAACTTATCTAGATTCTCATCCCATCTATGGTGTGCATTGCATGAAAAATATCAACATTACTGAAGTCTTCTGAGGAGTTCTGGCTTATTCTGAAGCCTCTTTGTATTCAAAGTGAGTGCGAGATGGAGAGCAGGAGGTAAAGAGATCACTTTGCCAGGGGTGAGTTCTCTCCCCACGTTGGCGGAAGTTCTTACTCTCCATGTGGGTGGTTTGGAGAAGAGCCCATAGCAGTTAGTGTGATGACAGCGTATCCACTGTGCCCACTATGGTGTTTACTCACAGCAATCAAACTCTGTTTTGCCCTGTGTATAACCTCCAGGATGTTTAGTCTTGATAAGCTGTAATGGAAGAAAAGAAAGATGAGATAATAGACTTGCTTCCATATTTCTTTTAAGTCTATACACCTCCACCATGTTGACAGAAAAAGCACAGATGTGCTTTTAATTGATATGTGAGTGCGTGGCTTAATATACACTTTTTAGTTGTAGGTTCAGGTTTTTGAGATGATTTTTGTTTTTGTTTTGTTTTTTTTGGCTGAAAATGTTTCCAGATCGGCTTTTGGATTCTGACTAACTGATTCTGGAAGAACTGGAAGATAAATGGTTCTCCAATGGCATTAGGCTGTAAAAAAAAATTGTTAAATGTAAAATTTCAAAAGAAAATCATGCACTAATGAACCCATCGATGGAGATGGATCATCACACCATCTGTTTTGGCCCCAATGACTGGCTGGTTATGCACCTGCCCGTTAAAAGTGATTGACAGCAGGCGAGGTCATCTAGCCAGGGGTGGCCTGTACTCCTGCAAATCACATAACAACACAAATGGAGGAGTGCAGCTGGTGAGCAGAAAGGTGGTGGGTGGACGTTGCCTGATGGGACTATGGGGCGGGTGGGGTTTGGGTCGCTGGAACTTGAGCACCGGAAATTGCTGGGCATGTTGGCAAATCCTTCACAGTGCAGTTTGTAACAAGAGGACGACAAGGGACTGAAACGCTTCACACAGGATTAGCACATTGGCCAAGTATAGTCACAATCTGTTGGGTTTGTGTTCAATGATTTAAAGAGTTACAGATGTGTAACAGTAATACTGGCACAATGAACACATGTTGCCTTAAAACCATTGTGCCTTGGTCTCTAAAAGCAATAACATTTAATTTAATAATATTAACATATTATTAGTATATACATATATTTACAAACTTATGTTAGATGCGATTAATCGCGATTAATCGATTTGACAGCCGCACTATACAGTATATATATATATATATATATATATATATATTAGGCTAAGATATTACTTGAAATGCATTTTGATTAATTACACACACACACAACATGTTGACTATTTACAAACTTATGTTAGATGCGATTAATCGTGATTAATCGATTTGACAGCCGCACTATATATATATATATATATATATATATTAGGCTAAGATATTACTTGAAATGTATTTTGAATAATTACACACACACGCAACATTTTGACTATTTACAAACTTATGTTAGATGCAATTAATCGCGATTAATCGATTTGAGAGCAGCACTATATATATATATATATATATATTAGGCTAAGATATTACATTTAATTGAGATGCATTTTGAATAATTACACACAACATTTTAACTATTTACAAACTTATGTAAGATGTGATTAATCGCGATTAATCGATTTGAAAGCAGCATCGATTTGACAGCAATATATATATATATATTAGGCTAAGATATTACATTTAATTGAGATGCATTTTGAATAATTACACACAACATTTTAACTATTTACAAACTTATGTAAGATGTGATTAATCGCTATTAATCGATTTGAAAGCAGCATCGATTTGACAGCAATACATATATATTAGGCTAAGATATAATTACACAACATTTTGACTATTTACAAGGCTATTATATTTAATTAAACTTTTTGGTAACGCTTCCTTTTACAGTCCTGTTACCCATGTACATAATATGTACTTATTGTAGTAATTACAATTACTGGGTAATAACTAGGTACTAACCCTGAACCTACACCTAACCATGTACTTACCTTATATTAGCAGTACTTTCTAGGTAAGTACACTGTAAGTAAAAGATGTAACACTGTAAAAGGAAGCGTGTATATGTGTGTGTGTGTGTGTGTGTGTGTATTTTATTGTGATATAATATAAGAATTTCTAAAATTATCTAAAGATTGCAAAATAAATTAATGGGATTCAAATGCAGATCACCGAATTAAAACTACAGCAGTGTCTATTATGAGAAAATCCATTCTCTAATACTACTCCTACTCAGATATGTATACATCTTCATGTTGGCAGAAATGTAGAATAGATTATTGTTATTATTACAACAACAATAAACTATTTTGCCATCAAAAATAATAATTACTCATTTTAACCCTATTTCTTACTCCCACTCAGGGATTATCCCTTTTTTTGATGAAGCCAAGAGGGTGTCAGGTTTTACAGCTTGTTTTGCCTGGGCTTGCTTTGAGAGCAGGAGCCTGATCTCCTGACAGGAAGTGCCGCAGGGGGGGACATTTCACTCTAGCCAACCCATACCTGGAAATACCAGCTAGTCCGCATGGAAAGTTGTTTGGCTCACTTAACACTCAGTAACACTTTATCTTTTGTTTTTCATTGTACAACTGTTCTAGATCAAAGATTAATCTAGTCTGTGGTTAGCTTTGACATTTAAATACTAAGTTATATATTTTAGTGAGTGATTAATGAACTGTGTGCTAGCCTAGTATATCTATTATTGAGTACTTTTTCTAAATACATTTGGATTTTGTAATTAGCTTGAATTCATGTTTCATTTGAGCATAGAAAACAGAGAGACATAAATATATTTGAATAAACAAAATAGCAATTTATTAATAACTTATTTCTTTACATTCGTAACACAGGGGGTCGGGTTGTATTGGTTTTTGTAAAACAGCCCCTCCCCCCAATCAGGCCTTCTCTTTGAGGGACAGCAAAACACTCTTAAAAACCATCACTTTTCTCACAAAAAAACTGCATGTCACAGAACTTCCCTGAACAGGAGACAAAAAACACTCTCCCAGCTTTGTCAACACAGACCTTAAACCCTTGCGCACAAAAAAAAAAAATCTGCATTACTTGCTTCGACCCTTCCATTGTCCCCAGAAAGATTACAAAAAGCGAGTAGTATAAAGGGTCCTAAATGAGCATGCATCTGAAACCCCGCCGCATAGCATTCGAGGAATGCCTCGTACACGTACAAGTTTGGACCACCCCTCTGAACGTGCAAGTTGGTATGGCCAGGTTTGCTAAAAAAATGTGAAAAGAAGCATATGGGGAACTGCTCTAAAAGTTTACTGCACAATAACACTTACGTATGTACAGAACTAAGGCAAGAGAATGACGACTTTGATCCGTGATGGTGGTTAAAAGGCTGAGAAAGGCGGAATCGATCCGTAAAGCAAAACTATAAATATATTATACATATACACATTGATGATCTTGCAAAAACCTGTTAAAATTTTTGGCATTTAACTCTCGGATAAAGATAATATTGATCGATATTCCGTTTTTTTAACATATGAGGACGAAAAGAAGAAGAAAAATCTACAGCCGTTCCTTTAAAACAGGTGTATTCTAACTACGGCAAGGCTTACCGACATCTTAATATACACATGTATAAATGTTTTTTAAAAATTTCTCCACACAAATAAGTTGGAGTACAGTACACTCTGCCATCATTACCGAAGGGAAGTCTCATCCCGAAAACAGGCAAGTCTTCATTGAAGACAAGAAGAGCACACCAAGAAAATGTCAAGGTGCAAGCGCTAAACAAAATTTGTCATTGTTCAGTTCCAGTCAAGTCTCTTTGGCACACCAGCCCCAAAAACATCGGACGGTCTTTCCATGCTTGAATATGTATGTATACGTATATATATGAAACAAACTACTTTATAGAGTCTTGGAGGTACAGAGTCACATGATCTCTCTCCATTTAACAGCAGCGTAGAAGCTCTGGGCACACCGCATGCCCCATCAGTGGCTACTCTGGTCGGCCGTCGTCTCAAGCCAACATCAATAACGTCAGGAATCCCTCGACAAGTGTCGAAAAAATGAAACTTGTGTTTCGCTCGATTTGAGAAAAAAAAAAGAGGGTCCTCACGTGGACTCAAGAGGGTCCAACTGGAAAACGTTGTGATTGGTTGGCGTGGTGAAGTACAATGGTTGGGTCGGGGCCGCCACACGGTTGTCGCATGGGCTCTTGAGGCCCAGCGTGCGCTCAAAGTCCAAGAGCTGGCCCATGAAGTTGAAGTTGGGTGAGATGTTAGACTTCTTCATCTTGACAATGTCGTACGCGTCGTTCATGGACAGGTTGAGCTTCTGCATGAGGTACGCCACCGTCACAGTTACGGAACGGCTGATGCCGGCGAGGCAATGAACGAGCACTCCGCACTTCTGTCCGCGGGCCTCATCTGAGGGGGGGAAAAAAAGACGAGATGATTAGTTATCTGTGTGCGACTGACTTATGAATATGCAATTGTACATGAGCTCGGCTGTCGGAATTCATTACGGCCCCCGCGCTGACAAAAGGGGCCTCATTCAGCGGGATATCTAGTGCATGACTGAAAACAACTCGCTCATTTTGCTCAGAGAATGCAACATGGAAATGGGCTATTAAGGTTAATCAAATGATCCTTCCGCTCGCCAGGTTACTTGACAATGGTGCCATTTGGGCGTGTAAATGTAGAAGTCATGGCAGCACCCTGTCAAGGCTAACAGGATGTCAACACGGCCCTGTAAATGGTCCTCATTGTGTGGCGAAACATTGCTCTGTCCTAGATTACTTTCAATGCTGCTTGCTTCCTTCCTGTTGAGCTCATATTACTGCCTCCCCCCTCCATCTCCTGTTTCATCATAAGCCTTTGTGCCACAAGCCGCAGGATATGTTACTACGCAAACAATAAAGACGGTGCTGTCCGTTTGGTTTCAAAACACTGAATAGTTTTAATCAAAACAGGGACTGAATAAAAAGCTAATTCAAGAGAGAATAATTGTGTTTAAAACTGATTCTTACCAATAAAGCTGATTGCTTCTGGGAAGAACTGTGAGAGATTCTGGCTCCAGTGATCGGAGATGGGAATCTGCTTGTACTTAAACTCCCCGGCGTTCTCGAACATGTTGGGGAGATTAGGGGTCACGTTCAAGATGTACTTGATGCCAAACTCCTCAAGGATATCCAGGTTCGTGGAGTCCTTCGCACAGCCCAGATACAGATGCGGCAGGATCTCCACTGGGAATGAGGGCTGGGGGTTTGACAGAGGGCTGCCATCTGAGTCAGTAGCGCTGCTTGGGTCTCGGTCGATGTCTGACTCGATGTCTGAGGAGTCAGAGCTGATCCGAAGACCTCCAAGACCCAGGACCTGGGAGGTCGGTGAACTGCTACTGGAGGAACCGTCGAGGTTCGTCTCGCACAATGTGGGAAAATCAGCTTGGAATTTGCTGAAGCCACCTGTAAAGTTCAAATTAGAAAACCATTTAACATGTATTCCAGATAAGTACACATTTTTAATTACAAGTGGTGACTAGTATCATTTTCTGTTTCAACATTCATTAGATGCTTGTACTTTTTAACATTTATAGTTGAAAAGACAGTTGAGTACCTAGCCACTGCAACTACAGTGGATTATGAAATGTGACAAGTAACAACTGGGATATTTGGTAGTATATCATAAAGAGATACTAGTTTTGAATAACAATAAAAAATCACCAGCAGGCCATTTTTCAGTATAGCCTATTATTTGTTAGTATGAAAAACTGTTTTTTTATGTATATAAATTAACAAATGGTAAAATTTGAAATTTGTATCAAATACAATGGAATAGTTAACAACGGACGTGACAAATGAATACTTGTGACTAGATGAATAGATACTAGTACTACTATAAATATCTAATAAATGGTGAAAAACGTGTAAGCAATCTATAAATATACTAGTAACATAAAGCAGATACTATTTTGTTGCCAAAAAATACCAAGTAAAATCATAAAATACAGTGGAAATTAACGTACCTTCCAGATAGAAAGCTTTGTAGCCCTCGTCCTTCATTCTCCTCAGCAGTAAACCCAGCACGGACCCGCCGTCGATGTTTTCATTCCACTCTCGGCTGTACTCGTCGTACAACACGATAGTGTCCGTCTTGCACCTCCGCGCAAACATCTCCCTGTCTTCTCCGTTAGAGAGCAGGGACTTGATAGGCAGGTTGCCCTTCTTGAGTCTCCGGAGCATGAGGCTCGGGATGGCCACGTTAATGGCCGTTTCGACGTGCGACGATTCGTAGAGCTCTTGCGCTCGACAGTCCATTACGAGCAAACAGTCCCTGCGCGTCTCCAGCTGCTCTTTTAGCCACTCTACCGTCTTGCTTATAGCCATGACCGAATCGAACTGCACGGGTTTGAACTTATCGAGCATTAGTGAAATAAGGTAGGCTACGGTACCGTGAGACCTTAAACTGCGGAGAAGACGCGCTGCAAGAGGCCGTGGACGTCTCGGGCCTGGAGCTTTTGAGATTCTCGGGTAAAAAGTCTCTTCTTCTGCACCGTCAAGATGATTTAAATCCTCGGGTTTTCCTTCGAGAGTCAAGCGCAGACTCGCTCTACTTCCACCCCATTCATGCAACTGTGTGCATTTATCAATGACTCACACTAGCCAGTGAGTGCGCGAGCCACAGCCACTGACGTTATCATCTGTTATATAACCTGTTTTCTCACGGGCTGTCGATTTTCGCACGAATCAATCTAGATATCCAGTCGAATATCGCTAGTAGACTAATAACGAATGCAAAACGCTTCGTAGCTTTATTTCCCTGCGTGATTTATCCCGGAGAATGCAACACTGTGTCCTCTAGTCCTAGATGCGCTCTCTGTCACAGCGAGCTCGTGAATGGATACAAGCGCGAGGCGTTTTAATGGATACATTAAGTCGGCCAGCCAATCAGGAGGCGCCGAGCAATCGTCGCTGTGGAAACGGGGCCGGATGGAACAGACTGTGTTGATGAATTGTTAATAAGTTTGTCATTCACAAAAACGGAAAGGAATTTCCGGTCCGGATCAGCGGAGTGCAAACAAACAGTAAAGAGGCACTGCACGGGAAGGAAGGAGTATTTGGTGAGGGGTCTATATATCCTACCTCATGCTCAGGTTACACACTTGAACTCTGTTTAGCCACGTTTCAGCTGCTGTTTGTGGAGTCTCGTGCGTCGCTGCCTGCCGATTTCATATGCTGTCGGTATCAAGTCGTTTATAATTTCATACACTGTAAAAAAAAAAATATATATATATATATATATATATATATATATATATATTCATTAGTATTTGTTCAATTCAACCTAGATAATGTGGTTCAGATAACATATTAACATATTTAATTTGGACTCAACATTTTTTTTTAAGTTAAACCATTTTTTTACAGTATGCACACTAATCAACGCAACACACACAATAAAATAAATAAGATAAAACAACATTATTTGTCAGTTTAAGTAGGTTACGAGAAATAATAGCCTAATATGCAACGAAACAACCATGCAACAAAATATTTGCATAAGAAAACTGACAGTGCCAAAATGTCAAATAAAACAGCCAACGCATAAAGATAAAAAAATTGATTTGATTTGATCATTTCTCCTGAATGTATTGCCTTGATGGCTCAATCCGAATTCGGTGAAGGTGAGGAGTGCGAATGATCGCCCAAATAAAACACACAAACAGGGCCATCAAAATAGTTTAACACCAGTTAATGTGAATTGGTAGTTTCTCTTCACCTCCTATTCAGTCATTTCCTAGCCTACACTGAACCTATATTGTCATCTTGTGTGTCGACATACCACGTGCGTGCTTTGAAAAAAAAAAATCACTCAAAATCCTTCAACAGCTGCACCGGATTCCTGCGCATACATTCAACCAGATGCTTAAAAACAAGAAGCTAAATGTTATTTAACTTTGCATCAAGAAGGCGAGTTTAAATCATTTTGCTTTATGCTATATAATGAAAACCTGACATTTAACGTGTCAAAATTAATCTTTATGAAATGTGTAATCTTCAAGTGAACGTATAGCCCAGATTAGGGTGACCTGGTTAACATGCTGTCAGACTTCCTGTCTCCTGTCTCATTTGGCAGTGAATTGCTCATTAACTGTCCATCAAGGCTCTCTCTCATCATTCACATGCACAGGAGTCACATGGGCCAAAGGTGTGTTCAGTTTCACCCCGTTTAACATATGAAACACCACACAATACCAAGATAATGGCCATTATCCTGTAGCTCGTGGAGATCCTTCTGGGGAGGCTGGATTGTATTCTCATTGTAATCCACTTTGGCTGCTTTACCATCCATCTGGATGAGCTTTTGTCTTGGAGAGACTTGGTCCCTCTTCAATTTCCAAAATCTTAAATCTTATAAATCACTTGATTCTTTCAATTGTCAGTTTAAAAAGATTTCATTTCATTTGCTTTTCCTTTGGTCAAAATTTAAAAAGAAACACACACATATACATATAATAAAATAAAAATATGACCTATCACAACTGAAAACAAAATGGCTGCTGGATACAGAAACACTGACAAACCAACAAAAAAATTAAATAAAATTAATAAAACGTAATATTAATAAAATGTTAACAAAATTCTAAAATAAACAGATATCATATAGTTTATATAATTTGTTTTAATAACATGAATTTATATTTTATATATATGACTTTAACAAAATTAAATAGAATATAACAATATAAAGAAGTTAATATTTTGAGGAAAATTAGTGGCAGATATAGATTAAAAATAATCATTTTATTTGGTTATTTAAAAAAAATAGATTAATGAAATTACATTAATAAACTAATTACATCGTTTAATAACAATAAATTGAAATATTTTTAGTTAGCACTTATTTTGAGAAATCTTATGATACAACAATCTGTCATGTTTGTCAACAAGAAATGGTGCAAACCATCAAGACAGTTAAAGTCAACCTTTAAACAGACACATGCAGGTCATCCGGCTCCAGCAACCGGCATGCAAACTGATAAGCGCTCAGTTCTTCCTGCTATTATCACAGAACTGATGATATCTTGTGTGTCAGAAGCAAGCGCAGCACAAAATAGCCCTGTGGTTGGAACATACAAAACTCTTGAACTTTGCAGCTATTTTCATTCGGATGCACGTTACAGACCATTTGCAGTCGTGCATGAATTACAATGTTTCTATCCAAATACATTCAAATACCTTTAGGGAAATGTTTGGGATAGCGTGTGTAGACTTGTGGTTTAGTGACAGTTTTTTGCCTCACACACTCCTCAGTTCCTGGGTGGGGCTGGAAGTTTCTGCCGCTCAACAGGCCCACTAGACTGTGAGGTTTAGACAATACCGGCTCCGCTTTTATCTGCCGGGTCTCTGTCTCGCATCAGGGTCTCTTCTGCCCCCCCGCCATCTCTAAGAGCAGCCCATAGTGCTCTTGGGATGAAAGGTCAATCTGATTGTGTTGTGAATCTCCAGGGTTTCTCTTTTCTTAAACTAACTGCTGCCCCCACCTCCTCCTTTTCATATGATACAGTGCAACTTCCTGCCCTCGTGATGTTTACTTCCTCTCTCCTGTTGACTTACTTTTGTTCCTCTTTGTGAACCGATTTCTTCCAGGGGGTTGGTGGACTTTCATAAACATCATAACTGCAAGTCATGCCTGTTAAAAGGTTATAAGAAGGTGACAAAAGTCATTTAAAGGGATAGTTCACCCAAAAATCATTCACTCACCCTCAAGTCAGCCTGTTCATTCAGACGAATACAATCAGCGTTATATAAAAAATGTCCTGGCTTTATGGAAGTTTTATTCAAGCTTAAAGCGATAGTTCACTTTGAAATTAATTTTTGATATGTTTTAGCTTACCTCAAGGGCATCCGAGATGTAGGTGTCTTTGTTTCCGCAGTAGTTTCAATTTTGATATTTTTAGGTCAAATCAGTCTATCAGTCATATAATGGAGGTCTATGGTCACCACCTCAAAGAGCAAGCACAGAGAAGTCCAAATTAAACATGATTTAATGACTCGTAAATGTAAGTACACATTGATGGCCTAAGACACGAAACGAGCTGTTTGTGTGAGAAAACGAACAGTATTTATTTCGTTTTTACCTATTGTAACCACAGTCACGTCCAAGTGATCTGATCTGGCTTTGGTAACAAGGTAAAAACAATTTAAATACTGTTCGTTTTCTCACCGCTCGTTTCATGTCTTAGGCTTAGTAATTGATAGTAAAATTCTAAAAACTTCCGGCCAAACGCAGTCTACTTGCGTATAAAGCATAACTTATGACGTCGGAAGTATGTAGTGGGTCATAGAGTAAATATTAGCAGTACGTCGCATTACTCGCATAAGTTGCGCTTAGACTTAAGTTGAATCCGTATGTTCGTTTGGGCGGAAGCTAGATATTTTACTTTAGAAAGTTTTTAAATATGGATATTTTTCTTACCCAAACGCATGGCTTCTCTTCAGAAGGCATTTATTAACACCCCCGATCACTTTTATCATGGATAGATGCACTTTTATGACTTCAACAGAAACAGGAATTCACTGCCATTATAAAGCTTGTATATATATTTTTTTATATATATAACTCTGAAAGAAAGAAGAAAGTCGTATACACCTAGGCTGACTTGAGGGTGAGTGAATCACGAATCTTTCATTTTTGGGTGAATTATCCCTTTAAAAGAAGGTGAAAAAAGTCATTTAATTCTCATAACATTTTGCTTAATTTTATCCAAATCTTCATCCTGAATGAGACTCCTCTTAATGCAGCTTTTCTCTTAGTCATTTCATAATTGGCTTCCAGTCTGTGTGTTTGAATAGCACTTGTTTGAACTCTTAGTAGGACAATAAATGGGTTTGCCTAAGGCTGAGAGGAGGGACACATTAAAGGACAAGGGAATCTAATAGAGGTTTCAAGGCTGGGCTGGTTTTAGTTGTGCACAATAATAAAGCACTCTCTGAAGCAAAACAGGAAGCAGAGCCATGAGGGTCTCTCCAGAGAACCACAGTAAACAAACAACAGCCCTACCAACAGGAAGTGCTCAGAAACCGAGATCACATGTTAAGAAGTCATCAACAAACCATTAAGTCAAGACGGCTTTCACTCCGATTTAGTACATTATTCATGTGATTTCATGCAACTGTTAAAGACGTCCAGGACACATTATCGATCTGGATACATACAACTATAAAACCATTATCACCTCACAGGGCATGTCTTGTCGGACCACCCTTAAACACAAAAGCCCTTTGTGATGGTTCGTTTTCATCAGGTTTTCCACAATCGTCACTTCACATTAACATCCTTAAAGCTCTTGAACTCTGAAATTCCACTTTAAAAAAAATTTCCATTAATTTTGCAATTATGTCTGAGAGTGTTTGCTCAACTGCAGGCACTTTTGACCATTCAGAAACACTTAGTTTTGGTCAGATTATTAACAATCTCCAAGACTTTTGGAAGCTTTTAAAAAAAAAAAAAGTCTGTTATACTCACTAAGGCTGCAATTACGATTAAAATACAGAAAAAAACTGCAATACTGTGTACAGTACTGTTAAACTGTAATACTGTGTACAGTACTGTTATATACAGTATATATATATATATATGAAGAGTTCAGATGCAAAAGCCTCTAAATGCCATTTGAAATTTTCTTCTTTAATGATGATTTTTTATCAAATTTGTATATTTAAGTTCAGTAATTTCACTTAAATAACAAATAATAGGTAATTATCATTGCCATTTAAGTGAAATCACTGAACTTAAATATACAAGCTTGATAAAAATCATCATTACAGAAGAAAATTTCAAATGGCATTTAGAGGCTTTTGCATCTGAACTCTTCATATATATATATATATATATATATATATATATAAATTCCAGCAGTAATATAAAAAATATTAAGATTTGAAGACATTTTGTATAATAAAACTGAAGACATTTTTTTTCTGGCCAAGGATCATTTCAGCGCTGCCATTTAATATATCCTAAAAACACTCAAATAAATATTATTTTCGTACTTTTCATTTCTCTTCAAACATTTAAAATGTAGTAAATCAAATATTTACAGTCAAATGTATAAAGAAAGGGACTGGGAAAGTATGATAGATAAACGCAAAAAGTTTCCAAGTTTTAATGTGTCCTCCTGATAACAAAAAGAAAATAAAGTCGAAACTGTTAGTTTTAATAAATATCAAGCCCTGGGATGTAAAAGTGGCCAAAGTTTAAGAAACACCCATAATCATTCTCTCAAGTCATCCTTCCCACCGCACGCCTTTTCCTCCACCGAGAACGAATGTTCCTATTTCAACACTTTTCTTGATGAATGAATGTTGTTGAGAAAGACCCTTCTGCAAGGCGTCATTCCAGACCCAGCTGTTTTCCTCAACCCCTTTAACAGAGGTCCTGCAGATCCTGAAATATGGCAGGAATTTGTAAACAGAGGCAGACAGGGGGCCCCGGGGTATCCTGGGTAATAGCGGAGAGAGGGGAGGGTAATTGAAGGAGAGCAGGATGAAGGTTATTATGTGTTTGTATGGCAACTGAGGAGTTGATGGCGTGTAATTACAGTGCTGGCTGAGAGGGGAACACTTTACATCCTCTTGCAAGTCCCAGCAGCGGCCCACTGGTCTGTGCTGAGGCGTAATGGAAAGGCAAATTGCAGAGGAATAGTGGAATGTGTTTATTCTTTCCTTTAACTTCCAGTATATCTGCACCTCTACGCTTTGTTCTCTTAATGTTGTACACCATAATGATCGCAAGCTCACTCATCCTGCGGTGCCTGGTCTAGCGGATGAATCAAATTTTTCCAAAAAATCTAGTACTAAATCAAATCTAAAAGTCTTGCGTCAGCCGAGCAACTGCCATTGAGATGAAGGAAATGGATAGTTTATTACTGGATAGAATATTATACACCCAATTGGTTGAGGCATATAAACAAGTATTTTTATAATAAGAAATATAATTCGAACTCAATATGCAAACTTTGTTTTTATTTACAGATATTTAAGGTTGTTTTTATAAATCTTTATTTAATAAAAAATAATTTAATATTATTACATGAACATACAATTATATACATGTAATCCAATATATATTTACATTTATTTAAAATTTTAATCTTATATTTTGTATATGTTGATATTATTATATATTAAATATGATATATTGAGCTTTTTATTTATAGACATTTGAGCCTCACTACATTTGCCATTTTGTCAATCAACGCAAGATTTTATTAAATAAATATTTTTCCTGATGTATACTCTGGCTGTTTCATTCGTTTAAACTGGCAAAATGAATCTGGGCCATCAGCAAGGGTTTCCTCCGTAACGAGAATTATACATAAGTGCTTCATATTCAGCCTCGCTTCACAAAGACATAAAAGCTGCTCGGAAAACGGCTCATAAGGACGGACCACCCACCAGGGCTGAGTGTTCGTTCGTCCAACTCATGCCCATTTTTAGCCAGGTAAGTCAGACCCAAAGTGTTGCGTCACCCCTCAAAGACTTTCAACAGTTCCTCAAGCAAGACCGCTGGAGACGGTCGATAGGCTGGGAGCTGGAGTGATACGCCACCCCACTAGCATATTCACAGCATCTCTTTTATCCCTCTGTGAGGGGAGTCTCGCACAAAGGTCACGCTATATGAAGGTGCGAGGATTCAAAAAGCAGCCCTGCTCCATAGTAATATCTGAGGTGCTTTGCTCCGGGACCACCCACAAGGTTATGGTCAGTCCCACCGCCTCAATGGGACTATTGTTTCCCCTCTTTTGAGAAAAGATTAAGACGTCCTGAAACAATTACTCAAGTGCCATTCAAATTTTCTCAAGGGCAATTGAGACAAATGATGAGAAAAATCTTAAAGGGGCTGCAGTCCCACTCGGTTTAGTGCCTTTCAAAGTGGTGCATTGAGGGTTAATGTAAAAGGAGATGGTGGCACCCATTACATTCTTGGACTGGCATGCTGGTCTGCCCAGACTAAACAAGTCCTCAACTTAAATTCAAGAGTGTTAAATCTCTCATTCGAGTTTACACTTGGTTGTCTCATTCCAAACTGCACTATTCACCTCTTAGTTGATTTTAAACCAAGACACTGCAAGGTGAATAGGGTATTAAATAACTATAGATATCACCATACTTGTGCATGACTGGTCAGTGATTGAAAGAACATTGTTTTTGCCTGTAGTATCTTGGTTTAAATTGTTTAGCCCAAGTGCCAATTTCACTCATATTTGTAATGTAATTTCTGAACCACAATCCACTCTCTAGATTTGTAAAGCCTAGCCATACAGCGTTCATTCAAAAGCTTCTGGATGCTAACAGACTTGAGGGAAAACAGAAGCTGCAATAATTACAGAGTCTGAGGTCAGGTGAGCCCCTACCAGCTGCGGATGTCCAAATCACTGTCAGCATGTGAGGGTGTTAAAGCTGTCATGGTCTGGCAGATGTAGGTTTAACAAGAGGAAAAGCGCAGATGCAACCCGAATCATTTCCACCGTCTCATTTTCACAACCTGCAAAAGTGTGTGAAAGGAACAGGGTGAGATATTGCAAGTTGTCTTTGTATTTTCACCTCGGCAAATCTAGCAGGAAACGGAACTCGCACGTTGTTTTCTACTTATACATACTGAAAAAAAGGGAACAATGGATCCACAGATTGGAAATTGACTTATTTAACATTATTAAACTCAAATACCTTGTGTGTAGTGAAAACATGAAATAAACCAGTGGGCCATAAGCAGATGAAAACAAACAAAAACGTACGAATAACGCTGCAAAAATTCAGATGTAAAAATAGCTGTGACTTCCAATTTGTTACGTATAATGTAAATTGAAGATGGGAAGCACAAGAATGAGGAGACCTGGTAGCATGCTAACATTTGCACAGCAATATACAGTCTAAGATAACTAGCATAATTCTAACACATTGTCAGCATGAACACAATTTGAAACACGGTCAAATGAATCACTTGTAGTTAACTATTAGCTTAGCTAGCATAAGCATATATTAGCATGCCAAATATAACATTTCCTTATTAAATATAATGTAAATTGAGGGCAGGAATCACACAAATGTGGTTTTCTTTCCATGCAAGCAATTCACAGAGCAATATAAAAGTATAAACTAATAAAACTCTAATTAGAATTAAAAATTCATGAAATGGCGTATGTATGACACCAATTTGTATTTCCATTTTTGGCGTGCGATCAACATGCATAATCACTTTTCAGCGTGTTTAAGAACGCCGTTGACTTAACGCTACATTACTGTATATATAAATATATGACCTACCTCAACCCCGTCCCTAAACCTACCCGTCACTGGGGTTAATACAATTTATGAGTCTTCCCCTACCATCCTAGGAAAAAAATATCGCTCCCCAGATGTAGATCCACATTTTGCTTCGTTTCGCTCGGACATTTAACGGCGTAGACATTCACGCGGTTAGCTCAAAATGCTTATAGATAACACGCCACTTTATTTGAAAGTGGCGTGTATGTTTACACAAAAGTCATGATGTCATGTTGCTCAAACAGATAAATCCTATAAAGTTTACGCAATTATAATGAGTTCAGATGAATCAATTGCGGTTTACTAGCTAGTAATAGCAAATATTAGCATGCCAAACAACATTTTTATGACATATTATGGAGCAATACGCAGTATAATATAACTAGCATGCTAACTGCCAAAACGACAAGATAATAGAACATTAAGCAATAACATTCTCAACATGAACCCATTAAAGTTTAGGTATGTGAAACCAACTCAGCTGAATTTCTTGCAGTTAGCTACTAGCTTAACTACAATTAGCAAGAGCTCACTAAAATTGGACAGTTGAAGACTGGAAAAATGTTGCCTGGTCTGATGAGTCTTGATTTCTGTTAAGACATTCAGATGATAGAGTCAGAATTTGGTGTAAACAGAATGAGAACATGGATCTCCTTGTTACGTTGTAAACCTTGTTACCACTGTGCAGGCTGGTGGTGGTGGTGTAATGGTGTGGGGGATGTTTTCTGGGCACACTTTAGGCCCCTTAGTGACAATTGGGCATCGTTTAAATGCCACGGCCTACTTAAGCATTGTTTCTGACCATGTCCATCCCTTTATGGCCACCATGTACCTCCTCTGATGGCTACTTCCAACAGGATAGTACACCATGTCACAAAGCTTGAATCATTTCAAATTGGTTTCTTTAACATGACAATGAGTTCACTGTACTAAAATGGCCCCCACAGTCACCAGATCTCAACCCAATAGAGCATCTTTGGGATGTGCTGGAACGGGAGCTTCGTGCCCTGGATTTGCATCCCACAAATCTCCATCAACTGCAAGATGCTATCCTATCATTATCGGCCAACATTTCTAAAGAATGCTTTCAGCACCTTGTTGAATCAATGCCACATAGAATTAAGGCAGTTCTGAGGGCGAAAGGGGGTCAAACACAGTATTAGTAGCTATGGTGTTCCTAATAATCCTTTAGATGAGTGTATATACATTTTATATATAAACCCTGCCCGTTTTAGCAATGTTACGAACAACGTACATGTAGTCCCAATTTGTTCATGTAGCTTTTAAAAAAAAAAATTGGATTATTTTTATTAAGTTGAGCCAGCAGCAATTTTTAAACGCCTACCATAAACAATAGTGATTCAACTTAACATACTTAGCAGCAGCTCAGCTATGATTCACCTCACATCTCATGTCAAATTCAACCACAAACGCTGTTTAAAAGAGCCTAACCATATAAACAGACATAAACATCCTTCCAGTTAATCTGACAGCGAGATCGCAATGGCGAGACAGGTCCGAGACAGACGGCATACTGCCCACCTCAGCGTGACGTACTCCTGCCAGCTTGTTGGATGAAGGTTTGCGTATGAAACACTGTCATCCGCTCATCCAGGCGGGCTGCCTGCATGGTCTCGTGCGCAACGGCATCTTAAAAGATTAGGAAATGCTTCTTAACCTGCTTAACACAAAACTACCGGAAACATTGCCAGAATCACAGGCTCACCTGACCAAATGTGACAACCACATCCACAAAGGATAAGTGCAGGCACATATGCTTGTGAAAGTCACTAAGGTCTCTTTATTTTTTTTAGTCTGAGTCTCCCACTCTCAAGATTTTTCTATTGGGTTACAATATGTAGGCTGTCAACAACAAAATCAATTTCAGCTAGCATACTAGCTATGGGGAAAATATCTTCTTCCTCATGTACAATAAGTCAACATTTAATAAAACCAATGAGGTTGACATTGACAAATACATTAAACTAGCGGAACTAGCAAAGAACATGTTCGGATTTAAGGAGGAATACAATGTGAAGTCCACCTCGTAGGGCACTTAGGCTAATAGAACGCACCTATTCCACACACACAAAAAAGTGATCAACCCATAGACATCAAGTTGATGCTAATTGCTAAGTTCATAACAAGAATTATGGACTTAGCAATTAGCATATTCTTGATATCTATGGGTTGTTCTCGTATTATACTTTGCAAACACTGCCCCCACCCCACTACAAATCATATCTAACATTTACCGCTATATGAATTCGATCATTTGGCTTGGCTTTATCAATTTTCCAAGTCATGCCATTGAATGTGAATATCAGGACATTAGCATGTAGCCCAAGCAAAAACGGACTCTAGCGCTGAGAGGAATAACACCAGATGCAATTACTTCCTAGCTTCTTTCACTAGCTCATCCTCTTTTCTTGGCCTCCTACTCTATATCCTTTCAGCCTCCGTTCTGGGAGAGGGCTCGGTGACAGATGGGTTTGGGACATCCGGCCGAGGGTCGGGACTTAGGGAAGCGGCTAATCTAAAACAAAAACAGCAGTTGGCAGGTACCACCCCCTCAGCAGAAGACAAGCAGAGTGATTAGAAGAGTTGAGAATGCTCGAGAGCACCTGGAGAGGATTACAGACAAGGAGAGACACATACAAAGCACTCTGTTCTCTAGGGCAGTGCTTTGTTGGCAATTTTTAGGATTAGCAGGGCCTTCCCATAACACACCTGCACATCAGTGTGGGATGGATGGCAACCATTTGCTTACATAAAGGCTTACAGACAGGAAGAAGACATGACATAAGTGGACTAAGCGTGTATTATCCTACTACGCGTCATAAAAAAAAATGAGGTAACCGAGATACATGGTCATTGCATAATGTTGCTTGGAGTATATGCCGCATCTAATAATAAGCAGTAGGTTAAGACAATAACAGCACAATTTATGAAACCAGAGCCTGATTCATTTGATGGAATGTGACCAATTTAAAAGAATAAAAACAAATAAGGAAGACTTAAACGACACCTATCAACCTAGTGGCGTGACAAAAAAAATTATATAATTGTATTACTAATACAGGCTTCTCACAAAAATGTAAATACCCATATTTCACCCAATAAAACAAAAGGGGGAAAAAATTATAAATCTAAAACGTAATAATTGAATGTACAATCATTATTATTAAATAATTAGTTTACAAAATATATTAGATTTATGAGAATGTAATCAATGTAAAAAATATAATTTTTATATTATATTTATAATTAATATTCTAATTATAAAAAATAACAAATATTTATTTAAAAAAATATATAATTAATATTCAAATTATATTAAAATTAAAAACTATATATATATATTTATTTATTGGGGTAAAACTGAAAGAAATGTAATAAAATAATGTCTTAGATTCAATTCAAAAAAAAGAAAAATTGATTTTCCAAAAAATTCTTTATTTTTTATTATTATTTTGGGGTGATATGTGACCATTTATTGATGAGATTTACTTACAGAGACACTTAAAAGTTAATAAAACCACAAAAGTGTTGACCATAAGCATGAAAGGCTCAGGGAGTTTAAAGCAGGAGCCTAACTTGACCTAACTTTTTTTCAACAAGCTGAAGTAAAAGTCTGTCATGCAGCCAATCCAATCAGGCCAGATGGAAAGCTGAGCCACAGAGGTCAATGAGTTTCACCGTCACATACACTCCTAAAGCGTGAATTGACAAACATCGCAGGTTAATTGAAACCCACTCCACCCAGCTAGAGAGAGGGTGTAGAGAAGGACGATTACACAGATGTCTCCACCTGCCAGCTCTCAGTCAGGAGGCATCAAGTGAATAGGCTGAAACTCTTGATTAAGGAAAATCCATCAGGACTGAGATGAGGGGATGGAGTCTGGCTATTCGAGCGGCACATGACTGGACAGGCACATGGACACTAGAACAGACAAACACTGTGATGCAGTCCTACACATTAAGAACAAACACGCACATAATGCCTCTGTGGCCAGGCACAATTAGTGTTCAGTTTTATATAAAGTTAAATAGCATTTAAAAAATATGCTCGCTTTATAACGAATAACACTTTCTAGGGAAAACCGGGACTAGTTGTCAAACACTTTTTATTTTAGTATAAATGGATTTATTAATATGTATGCCATTATCTCAATATAATTTTTTTAATGATTTGTCCAGTCTGTCATTTGAATTTGTAGGCATTCATACATAACGTTTACACTGAATATGCTGAAACATATGGATGTATTGACAGCATTGAAAATGTAAAAGTACATGCATATGCACAGCTTTAGAAAGCAAAAGTCTTTAAAACAGCTTTCTATTATATTTATAGTAACCCCATATTGGCAAATAATATTACACTTTGGTAACACTTTACAATAAAGTTTCATTTGTTAACATTAGTCAACTACATCAGTAAACATTTTTTTTTTCTAAAGCATTTATTAATATCAACATTTACTAATACATGATTAAAATCAACAGTCGTATCTGTTAACATTAGTTGATAAACTTGAGCTAACATGAATAGTAATGTTCACAAATATTAATAAGTACTGTAACAAATTACATTAACTTTAACTAATGGAGCGTCATTGTAAAGCGTTACTGATATTTTGAATCAATTTGTAAGAATGGATTACGTTTACTATTTTATGATGTGTTTGTAATTGTTTACCTATAGCTCTCAAATTGTAAACACAATAAAATTTAATTGGTTAATTAATAATTCAATTATATTAATTTCATTCAGTGTAAAATTTTAAAATTTAGGCAAGGTAAATGACTCATTTAAAGGTAGGGTAGGCAATTTTCGGAGCAGCTAGCAATAGCAAGTTAGCTTTGAAAGCATAGGATCCCACCCTCCCTTCAGAGCGTCTCCAAAGCCACGGCTCCTTCCAAACACATTTTGTAAAGCGTCACAAGACGAGAAACGGCGTTAAACTACATCATGTCTCATAATTTAAAGAACAAACAACCTTAAAAAGTACTGACCTGTACCACCTGACGGCAGCAGATTAATTTTGGTGTTGATAGTGTTGCCATATATATATATATATATATAAATAAACACACAACACATTTAGACCACTTAACCTAGCGATTGCTATAAGGACGTGGAGACTTTTAACTTGCATAAAAAAACAAACCTAAAAAAAGTAAAACACTTCCAATATTCCAATAATGTATTCAAGAAAGAATAAATAAAAGTAACAATAAAATAAATAAATGTCTATGCAAAAGTATGCATGCTGTAACCACACTTTATGTATGAATACCTAAGCCTACTAATGAGATAGGTATACAAATACAGGATGTTCTGTTCCTCCTTTCATTTCTACTGTACAAAGTAAATATGTTTTGACAAGGTCAGATATCTCAAACCGGTTGTGGGGAGACAGGACGGATGTTCTAGCTTTTGCAATGACCCCTGGTAGCACCTCTTTCCAGTTAAAGGGCCGGTCCCATATGTAGAAGGTGGGAAGTACTGTACGTTCTTATCAGCAGCAGAGACAGCCTGTTCCCGCATTTCCTCCTCCAGCTGAATGGACACAAGAAAGAAAAAAAACTGATATCTACGAAAACCGGAAGCTTGTGAGCCTTTACAGGAAAATGGCCCTTTTCTAGACTTTGTGAAATGTCAGCAAAAGTAAGAATATAGGGTAGTTTCAGAAATGAGAGGAAATTGTAGAGTGCTTGGAAAATCATGACAAATGGTGTAAAATCTCACCAACATTGGGGTGTTTTCCTGCACAAATGGCATTCCTTGCAGAATAAATAAAACCTATCAAGGTAAACACAGTTTAAAAAAGGCAAAACGACAGGCATTACAATATGCGAAAACATCACTAATAATCACTTTAATGTAAAATTCTTTTACACAAAAAATCCTTTTGGTGTGAAATAAAAACACGCTCTCTTTCTCTTTTCACGTTCCAAGATTTTATGAAGCGCAGCTGTTGTAATCAACACACCTCTGTGTCCTTTGAACTTGACATCTTTCTTCTGAAAACACATCAGGTTCCTTGTGTTATTCAATCAAAGACAACTAAAACACACTTGAGGTCAAAGGATTTGCTACAGGCAGCGCAAATGTGTGACTTCAAAGGACATAGGGTTTAGAAAAACAGTTTGAGATAAGAGCACAGGGGTTTTTCGGTTAGCGGGAAAGACTTGTTTTAAGGTTTTGAGGAAAAGCCAAGGAGGGAAGTGTCTGGGTGGGGGGTTATAAACCCTTCACACCTTTTAAAATACCTCCCTTAAGGAGATTTTAACACTTTGAGAGTTTGTGTTAACACAAGCGATTGTTTTTCATTCATCATTTTTGTCCTAATTTGCATTGTAAACAAGCAACTGTTCGCAAACGCCTACTAGATTCCATCAGCTGTGATAAAAATAGCGCAAATACTGCACAGCCTTTTAAATATTCGAAGGTAATAAGTTTATTAGAAATATTACAAATTATTCCGAAAAGTATAAAAATGTACAGTGGGGCCAACAAGTATTTAGTCAGCCACTGATTGTGCAGAATAGAATAATGAGAGAGGTCTGTGATTTTAATCATAGGTACGCTTCAACTATGAGAGACAAAATGAGAAAAAAAATTCAGGATTTTTAAATAATTTATTTGTAAATTATGGTGGAAAATAAGTATTTGGTCACCCACAAACCAGCAAGATTTCTGGCTCTCAAAGACCTGTATCTTCTTCTTTAAGGAGCTCTTCTGTCCTCCACTCGGTTCCTGTTTGAACCCGTTATCTGTATGAAAGCCACCTGTCCACAGCCTCAAACAGTCATACTCCAAACTCAACCATGGCCAAGACCAAAGACCTGTCCAAGGACACCAGGAAGAAAATTGTAGACCTGCACCAGGCTGGGAAGAGTGAATCTACAATATGCAAGCAGCTTGGTGTGAAAAACTCAACTGTGGGAGCAATTGTGAAAATGGAAGATATACAAGACCACTGATAATCTCCCTCGATCTGGGGCTCCACGCAAGATCTCATCCGTGGGGGTCAAAATGATCATGAGAACGGTGAGTAAAAATCCCAGAACTACACGGAGAGACCTGATGAATGAACCAAAGTAACAAAAGCTACCGTAAGTAACACACTACACCGAGAGGGACTCTAATCCTGCAGTGCCAGGCGTGTCCCCCTGCTTAAGCCAGTACATGTCCAGGGCCGTCTGAAGTTTGCCAGAGAGAATATGGATGATCCAGAAGAGGATTGGGAGAATATCAATAACTTTTTGGTAAAAACTCAACTTGCTGTGTTTTGAGGAAGAAGAATGCACAGTTGCATCCCAAGAACACCATACCTACTGTAAGCATGGGGGAGGAGACATCATGCTTTGAGGCTGTTTTTCTGCAAAGGGGACAGGAAAGCTGATCCGTGTTGAGGGAAGAATGAACGGGGCCATGTATCATGAGATTTTAAGCTAAAACCTCCTTCCATCAGTGAGAGCCTTGAAGATGAAAAATGGCTGGATCTTCCAGCATGACAATGATCCCAAACACACCGCCCGGGCAACGAAGGAGTGGCTCCGTAAAAAGCATTTCAAGGTCCTGGAGTGGCCTAGCCAGTCTCCAGACCTCAACTCCATAGAAAATTCGTGGAGTAAGTGTTGGCCAGCGACAACCCCGAAACATCACTGCTCTAGGAGATCTGCATGGACGAATGGGACAAAACACCAGCTACAGTGTGTGCAAACCTGGTGAAGACTTGCATGAAACGTTTGACCTCTGGCATTGCCAACAAAGGGTATGTTACACAGTATTGAGTTGAACTTTTGTTATTAAGCAAATACTTATTTTACACCATAATTTAAAAATAAATAAATCCTACAATGTGATTTCCTGGATTTTTTTTTTTTTTCATTTTTGTCTCTCATGGTTAAAGTGTACCTACGATGAAAATTACAGACCTCTCTCATCATACCAAGTAGGAGAACTTGCACAATAAGTGGCTGACTAAAAAAAACATGACATCAACAAGTGTGACATGCTAAACATATACATCAACTATTGTAAATAAAAGTGGATTAAAATGGAGACTGAAAATATTAAATGTCTAATTTGTATATTTGATCTATCCCCACCAAAAAACAAAGTCATTTAAGTGCAACATTGTTTAACTTTTTTGTCTTTTGTTTTGTTCTGTAGTCATTTTAGAGACCAATAAGCATTTCAAAACTGTGAGGTTGGAACAAGTTTATGTACTAGCCAAAAATAATCAAAACTGGGGGTGAAGCCACCTGGATTTGGAAAACACCCCGCTCAATAAACCAGGTGTGAGGGCGCTTTAAAACACAGCTGTGAATAGGAACATATGATTTAAAGGTCATAGTGTGAGCCACAGATCTCAAGATACGTGTATGATGGATTTATGACAAGACGAGGCTAAAACAAGTGAATCCAATTCAGTCCTACAGATCAAAACGCTTGGAAGGAGCAGTTCTGCTCCTCAAATGTTCAGTGGTTTTAATACACTGTCCAAAAGCTGCTGAAACCAGGGTTTCTCTTACCAGTTCAGAAACTTCAAGAAAGATCTCCGAGCCACAACAGATGTATACCTATCTTTAAACTTTCCGCTATCTATATTTGTTGAAAGAGAAAACCTCTCAACAGACGTGTTCCCCTAATCTAAAAAAAATGGAGCAGGTCTATTCTGTGCAGGTGGCACTGCAGAAACAATACATGCGACCTCTTTTCCATTCCTCTACCTTTATCTGTTCTTCACTAGAACAGAAGGTCAGAGGGAATTTCCTAAAATTGTTTCAACGCCAGCCAGTCCTGGCTAACAGAAGGAAGAACTCGTCTTCTGATGTCTGTGGGGGGGATAATGTTAACCTTGCCTTGCCTCATAAGCAGGCAACCACTTTACCATATGTGGGTCTTGCAGGAATGTGCATGCGCACAAATCCATAAGCACACAGGCACATGCTTGAGTAGACAGCCACACAAAACCACTTTTACACAGGCACACATGCGTACATTTCCATTGTCTTCTCTTTGTTCTTCGTTCGCAAGTTGGTTGCTCTAGCCCTTTTTCAGGGCCCCGTCGGAGACAAGGGACTCGTGTTGTGCACAGAGAGGTCACACGCACACCTGCTTTCTGTGCAAGACTGTGTGCTACACAGGAAGTAGTTGGAGAGATGTTTGCCTGGAATTTGCACAACAAATTTTTTGTTGTGTTTATGAAAAATTCTTATGAGAACATATATAAACTACTGCCATCAATTGATAAAAAACTAAACTAAGCCCCATTTTTCTGCACCTAATATTATAGTATATATTTTTACACAGTTAATCTCCAAATGAATCTAAAATAATATTAAGTTATCAAGCACTTCACTCTTCACGGCTATAACCAATTCACCCAATGGTTCTATTTATCACTGCGCAACACCCTTAGCAACCACCCGTATCAACATAAACGGAGATGTTCAAATAAATGTAAATAAACAAAAATGAAAGAAAAAAAATGCATCTCTTGTTAGGCAGCATTCTAGCAACTCAATCAATAACATTAATAAAATATATAAAATAGGCCACCTATCAAAATATATGCCCTTGTGTTTTTATTTATGTAAATATTTAGTAAGGTTTATAAATAAGTGCAGAGAGAAATTGACGGAATAAACAGAAAATGAATGTTA
Organism: Pimephales promelas; assembly: GCF_016745375.1. Next base: position 1,334,140 of record NW_024121477.1, read on the forward strand.
ATTGTCTCATACTGAGAGATAAGCTATTTTATAGAGGAAATATTACATTCTTTGTTGTGAAAAAAAATGAAAAAGTTTGAGGATGTTTCCTATGTTGTTTTTATTTGAGCTTTCATGCATATTACACATTTAATCATTGTTGCTGTTCACGGTTAGGGACTATTTTTTTCAAGCGATTTTACTTTGAAAAGTTGAAAGTTGATTTGAAAGTTGCACTAATACATATTTTTTTACTCAAATATTTTTATTGTGCGTTAAACGTTTTATAAAATCAATAAGGTACTCAAGGCATGTGTTGTATCGTGAATAAGTCACGGCTGAACTCTGTGTCGTGCCTAACAACGCCCTTCAGCCGTGACTTATTCACGATACACCACTAGTCTCTCAAACCTTATTGCTTAATTAAAGCTACGAATGTTATCCAGTCATGAGCAGTGAGTGATTTTCTATGTCTTTTGTTCTGTGATTTACATAAATGAAAGACATCACAGCCACCGGTTTATTAGGCTGCTGTCACTTTAAGTACTGAAGCACATGATGCGGATCTGACACATATCCCATGGACTCAACTCTTTACGGTCATTTAAGATTTTATTTAACTCATTTAAGATTATGTCTTTTTTATGTCTTATCACGCTTGAATTGTTTAATTCAGTTGAATAAATGATTCAACCGCAGCCAAATGATGACGGAAAAAACAATACTGCCTTAATTGTGATAAGGCACAATGTATGAACTAAATTCAAATGGCGCCCGGTGGCTATTTTTGGTACTACGCCTAAACAAAATCTCATGGGAACTTAAATTTTTGTGATATCAACTTCAAATTTGGAACATAACTTGGTTAGATTTATGGCTTTGATTTTATAGTAATTTTAAAGTAAAAATATTTTGTAAAACATATATTTTATATAAAATAAAAAATATATAGTACAGTGTATTTGATTTACTGTAAATTTAAACTTCGTAACTTTTTCATACTTTAATTTTTTGAAGTGTTGTCACTTCAGAAATAATCTCCTGAGTGTTTTCTTTAAAACAAGACCAAAACATATGGTATATATTCCAAAGCATACTTGAATTAAAACCATTTAAGTGTGAATAGTTCATTTTAACCCCCATTCTCAAAAGGGGACAGCTAAGAGGTTAAACGGAAATGCATGTGTTAACACGTTAATTTTGACAGCCCTAAAACACACACACATGCATATCTAAACAGTTTAATATACCATTTTGTTGAAGATACCAGGTACATTGTTTTCTTTCACTGCTGTTGGATGCATTGTTTTTATACAAGACTGTGGTGAAGACTTAAGTAGAGCTGCTGCACACAGACGGATGCGGTACACAAAGCAAACAAGCACCACTGGGCCTTCTGTCGATTGGCTCCCTACTTCCGTCTGACCTCCAGCCAGAGGAAAGCCACAAGGCTGCGACTGATTGAGAAAGAGTAAACAAGACTGCGAGTGTCTCTGAGGACACTTACTCAGTCTCTCTCTCTCTCTCTCTTACACATGCACAAGCCATTCATGCTGCCTGGGACACAATCGCATCAAAGACTTGAGCTGTAATTCATTCATAATGGTCTATATTTACATAATACATGCAGCAGACACAAACCTTTGGATACAGTAAAAATCTGTGCATGTATGTCTATTCTGTCAGTCTCTGTGAAAACATGACTGGGATGTTTTCTTAGCTGCAGCGGTCCTCTTAACATGACATTTTTTTTGGGTGAGACTGCTGTACGATCCCTCAAATCCCCCTTCTACCCTACCCTCATCCAGCTTTTCATCTTGTGTCCTTATTTTTGCATTGTTAAGTCCAACGTCCTCATTTGGAAGGACACAGCTGGATGTCTATAAGCTAAAATGAAAAAAGAATAAGGGATTTGGTCCCCCTCTGCAGGCCAGAGGAAGTTACCATTGAAGTGAGGACCACTGGGTCTCCCTCACACAGATGATCCTTCGGTTTCCTCGTCAGATCGGTCCACTTGTTGGGTCTGTTGCAAAAGCAGGACCTGGTTGTCCAGGCATGTCCTCAGTTTGTCTTCGGTCAGTGTAAGACGCTCCTCGAGGACAGCAACGGTCTGAGATATGAAAACCAACAGTTTAAGCCATAATCACATTAGCGACATTTTGTAGACTGGGTTAGTGTAGCTATTTATGACTCACAGCTCACACAGAAGTCACTTTCTGTTGGGCAACACAGCAAATTTGCACGACCAACTTAAATTTCTTGCAAAATCTGCATGAAGAACTCTTTCACCCTCACACAAAATTCCCCATTGCATGGATTCCTAATAAAATGACTTGATTTTAACCACAAAAATGGTCAAACAATAGTAAATATGACCTTATCTTTAAACAAAGTTCAAATTTGACAAAGGAAAAACAAGCTGATTTGCTGGCTAGATCTAGACAAAATAGCACTATTCAACAGAATTAGATGACCTAAAAGCAGTTCACCTGGGTCAGGATGTCCAACTGCTGTACAATGTTCTCCAGAGTGCTAGTAAGGTTTGATGGGATACCAGAGTGCTCGGCTGCAGATGCTGTCATGCCACCAGGAAACCTTTCTTCTTCATCCTCCCCATCTTTGGGTCGATTATGAGTCCTAGCTGGACCTGAGTCAATACCTGAGATGTGCTGACCTCTGCTGCTTGTGCCAATATCATGGCTCCTTACATCCTGAGGAATTAGGAAACCAAAATTAAACATTTTCACCATCATATCATTCCAAACTTGTTTGACATTCTTTCTTATGCAGATCCCAAAAGGGATGTTTGGCAGAATGTACCAGGTGCTTATTTCCAATGAAACAACATAAAATTAGTATTGGTATTTTGGCCTGTTCCTCAATCAGAGCTATTTTATGGCTTCATAAGACTTCATAATGAATGGCCATTTTTGGAGCTTGAAAGAAATGATTCCTATTCACCTTTTCCTCATCCATATAAATAATGGTGAAAGTACCTCATCATTTTAGATACAGGAACTCCTTTTTGGGGTAGTAAAGATTTTAAAAAAGGCATGTACTCACAGTTTATAGACTTATTTACTCCATGAACATAGAAAACAGTGATGGAAGGGCTGGGGACCACTGAGAAAATCCTACACAACTTTGAAGGAACCAAGCTAGCTGTCTCAGATAGCAACATTGGCCACACGGCAAATGCTATAATATTTTTCTGCTAATCAAACAAGAGAATTGGTCATAGATTTTGGCCCTAAAAAAATGTTTCATCCAAAACGGTGCATCAAAAACAATGTTTTAATTTCTTCTTTTGTATTACACCGATTAAAAAAAATCATATAGGTTTGGTATGGTTCATTGTGGTAGACATTAGTTGAACATGAAAAAAAATGCACATCACAGTCATCTTTTTGCTAACAATACATGATAGAAACACAGAATTAGTACATGGGCCTCTGACCCTATCATGCACACAACCAAAATCTTGAACAGTTCCAGAAGAGAGAGACAAAGCGAAGAGGAGGAGGGGAGGGTCATACATTCCTGCCCTAATGCAGGAAGAAAATCGATTGCAGACCCTTACTTCCTGTGCAGCGTCCTGACTTCAAAGCTCAGGCCTGAGAGACAGCATCATGGCCTAGGAAGGGAGGGAGTAGGTGAACAAAGCTGTCAGTGTGTTGAAGGGTTGGTTCTGGGGTCCTCCTGCACCCACCAGCCACATCTGGAAAACATCTGCTAGCCTCATTTACACGCTTCATGCTCCGACCTCGATCATGCTAAGCTCCAAACCTAGTATCTTCTTCCGTGTGTGTTTAGTTTCTCTATCCTAGTGGAAAACAGCCCTTGGAAAATTCCGTCTGTGCTAGTAGCAGTGTCTCATTTATGAAAATGACTGAGGTAAGGTAAGGGTCTCTGTGTATGCATGACATAACGGTTCAAACCAGGAAAGAATCTCCAGCTCAGATTCCTCTAAATAAGGGCTTTTGCACTGGTGAGTTATAAGAACTAGAGAAGTCCCCCTAGAGTGAAATGTTCCCCTAGGACCAAATTTATTTGGCATACTACTGACAAAGCTAATAATGTGCATCTTTTATCTTTAATTACACATTGTAATATGAACAACCAGTGAGTCTTACAATAGTAAGCTGTATGCGTTTGATTCACAAAAAACAACAACAACAACACACAATCGTATTGTTTACTGCACAAGACAATTCATTTATTTGACTTTTAAGGTTTTCCAGGAAAAATCAGAGGCAACCTTTTCAAAGCAGAAATAGCTCTAACATTAGAGTTATCTTACTGTCATATCTAATCGCACATAACGCTGCCTTACCAAAGCGGAAAGGTCAGACTTGGCCTAGTGTTTCTTTCTCAATGGGCTCAGGTTAAGCAAGAGACTATCCTGTGTTGCAGGGTGAATGAGTGACCTCAGCTTGATTGCTTCACCAGTTGCCATGACAACAGGGGTACCTGGGGTTGCTAGCAAAGAATTACACTCATTCTGTTCCCTTGGTGACAGTGTAAGCGATATGTGAACCGACTTCAATCTTTCCCGGACCGTTCTGAGAATGTGCGTCTTATTAACAACTGATGTGTTCAGTCAAACACAACACGGTGTTGCAGTCTGAAGTTTGAAGTGGGCACAGGTGGGTCATTACAGTTTGAACATATTCATTCAACTCTGAGACCAAGGGTCTTTATGCCAGCACACTGAGCGCTGATATAAATTTATGTCAACGGGCTAGCTGGCCGCTAAGCAGGTACTTCACTGGGCCATTGGGAATATTTATGAGCTCCCTAAACAACACCGAAACCCCCCCAACAAACCTTTGAAATATCACTGCTTTCCTCATTGAACACCTGGGAAATGGAGCATAATGACTGGATACTTGACAAGATCAGAGCAGCCGTTGAAGTCGTGTCTGGTCGTCTACTCATTAAAAAAAATGGGAAGACACCTTCTTCAACGGCCCCCTCACAACAATATCGACTCCTCATTAGCGCTAATATTAGAACGATGTGTCCGTGCCAGTGCGAGAAATGTCAAATGTCCTTCATTTGCAGAAGCGTATGCTTGTCCTCAAGGATAGGCACTGAAAGTCCCCAAATGGTTTTATATTTTAAACAGATAAGCACTCTCTCACTGCCACTAAACCACTCGCAGATCTGGTCTTGTGACAGAAGATATTTCCTTGTCACAGGATGCCATGTAATGCCATTAAAGTGAGCTCTCTTGTACAAGGAAATCCTTATTGAGATCAAGGAAGGAGGCATTAGCTCTTTGACCTGCAAGCCTCTTTATAGTCCAATATCGCCAAATCTTTTTCTTTCAACAGTCTTTCTATGGATCAGAGGCTGGTTTCTGCCGTGTGAAGTGTCTTCTAAAGGTTGTCTATAATGGGGTTTAAGGTAGTATCTGGCTTCAGAACTCAATAAGACTCAATTTTGAGATCTCTAAGACTCAACTGAGACTCTGAAACAACTGACAGGAAAAATGGGAAAAAGAAAAGAGCAATTTTAGACTCTTAAAATAATGCTGAAAAATTATTCATTGCTTTTAAGTGAACCGTCTTGGATTTAAGTCACTATTTGGAATGGATTCATTGACTATTTGTCAATGAATGGATCATTTTTGCAGTGATCATTATTGCATTAATGCATGTTATATGTCTGGCATAAGTTATTTTTTTGCACATGAATGTAGACCTTACATTCATTGAAAGTCTTTAGGATGTGCTGGAGGGGACTTTACTGTGTGCTTGACTCTTGGATTGTCCGTCATTACATGATCTTGACTAAATTGATGCAGAGGAGTCAAGTAACCAGTAAAGTCTTCTCAAGCACATCTTTTTGCTTGCTCCTAATCATTTTCACAATTTGAGCTTGATGCATCTTGATATTGTCATCCTGGTGTATGGCCATGATGCATCTTCTTACGTGGTTGTTTAAGAAATAAAAAGCTACACACCATCAATTAGGGTTAGAAGAACTGTTTCCAAATGCATAACATGCTAGAAACATAATAATAATTCAATAATGATCCAATCATAGACTTTTAAGCATGAATCCAAACAGACACACACACACACACAAAAATAGACTTGTGAATGATAAGCATTAATGTCTGGACAGTTCATTACAGTTAAAAATCCCTGCACCGCTATATCATGTTATCATATTTGCACATGTCCTACTTCACTAATTTCGATGACGGCTATTTTTGCAAGCCAAGCCTGACTTCTTTATTATGGTGTATTTGACCCTCGCACTGGCTGGCCTAGTGGAAAAGTGAAACCAACACTTGTCACTCTGAATGTAGGCCATATCCTGTCAGGGGACCAAAACCACAGCTGTCTGCAGCATAGAAGGTCAGGTTATGGGTGAAGCCCAAAGAAGACCTGCTTTTGCTTTGGTGTGTATCGGTGCTCAGGAAATTGGGCTTTGAAAAGGGTCTTAGTCCCGAAATGAGAAACACACGCTTTCAAGACGAACAAACACATGCATGTACACGCAAAACTTGACCCTGGCCCTTAAAAGCAGAGCTGTTTGGTTAGTTTTCCAGATGAAAAGATGTACTGAAAAACCAATATGGAATATCAGAGATGGCTCCAGCATGCTATGGTAGGGGAAGCAGACACTTCCTTTTTCCCTCTCCGTCTGTTCTCGTATCAAACCACCATTCGCTCGCCCACACGTTGGCTTCAGGGAAGATAAATATCCGTTTTCAGAGATACCAAAAAACTGCAGTATTTTATAACCAGCTCTGTGACTAAGTGGTTATGTCACATTTCGATTGTGACTGAGGTGAACGCCCTCATCGGGAACAACACAACCAAACACCGCAATAAAACTTGCAAATCGCTGTCAGTACAATCTCATCTGCTCTTCATGAGCCGTGTTCACAATGAGTGCCGACACCACCAGTGACCTGAAACCACAAAATGCCAACTCCAAAGGATATGATATAACTCGATTATGCAAACGAGGATGCACTGAATAAATGAATCTGGAATAAAAAGAATGGATTCAAAAACAATCAGACAGAATGATATCAAATCATTAGGGGATTCTTTGTAAATAATTTAATTAGAATAAAAATTCGACAGGTGGAACTCAAATCGGAAGCCCTCGTTTGAAGAAAATGGGGGATCCCTCCACAAAACAGTCAAAGAGGGAGGATGAATGCTGTGTTCTGACCCAATTCCTATTGGAGGCACAGTTTCCAGATCCCACAGACTGGATGAGTCATCAGGCGCATTCACGCTCACACACACACCTAATGGTTCCAAATGCCCCAAAAATCACAAAACCGAAACGTATGGAAAATTAAAACAATGTGTCATGTGTATGAAGGAGGGGGCATTGAGAAGGTCGGGTGATGCTGAAATGAGGGAAGACACTCATTCCATCACATCTTGAACATTAAAAGTACTAGGGGTCATATAATTCCATTTTTGCAAGTTAATATGAATGTTTAGGGTCTAAATGAAAACTTTGTAATATACATTTATTAAAAATTCTCATTAGTATTTTAAGAAAAAAAAAACACTCTTTTTACCTGGTCAAAAACAGCTCTGTTTTCAGCACGCCGTTTCAGTGCATATGCCTTTAAATGATAATAAGCTTTGCTCACCCCGCCCCACTGTTCTGCTGCCGTTTTGCACGTGGAGTGTTGCCTTGACAACAGTTGAGGGTATATTTTGGAGAAAGAATGGCAGCCATTGACGGTTGATCGTGGGGAACATTCCCTTCGAAAACCAAACTCAGCCACTGCATCTTCAGCGGTTCGGATTTAGGAACATCAAAATGACTGGATGGATTTTTATCATTATATGATGGTTGTGGCATATTTCAGTACAATCAACTGGTAAAAGTTCATGTACGACTATGCATTTTTTATGCATTAGTATTAATTTATTAATTAGTACTATTATTAGTAGAAGTAGTTTTAATACTGGTAAATATTATTATAATTTTAAAATGAAATTTCTTGTGAATAAAAGCTTTTTAACAGCCAATACTGAAGGTCGTCAGTGTCACATTATCCTTCAGAAATCAATCTAATATGCTGACTTAGAAAATAGGAATAGGAAAAAAAAAGATTACAAGAACTTTGAATTTTCGAAGTTCTTGGAAACCACGTCCATCATTTCCCAATCAAGGACATTCTATAGCATTCAAACAAACTCCATTCATTTTCAATCAAGTGCCTGTGACACCCAGTGCTCGGCAGTCGTGATGGAAAAATGCAGAGAGCCTTGCGAGAGCGACCGAAGTTCGCGGCCTGAAACGCTTGTTTTGTCTGGAACGCAGCGCATGTTGCCAGGAATGCATGCAAGGTTAAACATACGGGCTGCATTGTAGGTGGTAGTGGTGTTAACTGAGGATGAGTAGGAGGAAATTTAGCCTCTCAGAGTAGGCAAAGATGAGTCACTGTGAGAAAAGGTTAAGGTTAAGTCTTGAAGGTACAGTTTATGCACTATTTTAATTCAGTATAACAAAGAAAAATAGAAATTTGTTTACTATCCTCGGGTAAAATGCTAATTTAGGAGTGAATAAAAATATCGACCTTAAAAACAAGCTTAGCATGAGACAAAGTCAGCCTCAGTGTTCGGATTAAAAGAAAATGAAGCTAGCTAAGCTATCAACTATTCAAAAGCAAAAGTGTGTTTACAAAAAGTAGAGACACTGAAAAACATTTTTCACTCCAAAATTGCAAGGAAATTTCATAGTCATAGACAATTGAGTGGTGCTGAAATGACTGATATGATATATCTCTGAAAACGTTACATTGTAGCAACCTTTTCAACACTACCCCACTATATAATCAAGCATGGACTTTAAAAAAAGATGGACGACACCCCTTCGCTCTCTTCCATTGGTCACATCTTGGAACTTGAGTCTGCACAGTTGCGATTTCGGAACCAGACATGCGTAGTAGTGAGCAGGAAGTAAAGGCGCGAAATCAAGCCCCTGCCCTAACTCTCGCAGAATCAATCGCAAGCACACGCTCCGGCACTTTATAAAAAATTATTTAAAGAAATTCATATTTTAAATTTAAAGCTACAATCTCCTCAGTCCTCCGAAGATCCCGGAAAAAACGTGGGTGCTTCAATGACTACTTTGTTTAGAAAACCCTTCAATCGCAGCTGTCAATCATGACGTCACCACCACCGCATCAAATAACTAACTAAAAACAAACTTATTTTAAAAACAAACACTTGAAATTACATCAGTGTAATAAAAATTACAATTACTGACAGAAATCATCTGGAAAAAGTGTAACTTAATTGTTTAGTTGGTCTCCGTGCCGTTGAATAACATGGGGAGGTGGGGTTTATGACCTATACTAGGACCGGCCACCGGGGGGCGATCGAGACGGGCTTGTGCGGCACGCTTGTAACCAACACAATAAAATAAAAAAATCAGTAGAGAAGGCAGGTTCAGCGTACAGTCTAAACTCTACAGTCCAAGTATCATGCAAGGCAGAGAAAAGTGTGTGTTTGGCACAGGTCAGCTCACTGAGGCGCTGCTCGTAGCAGATACAAATTGATGCCCGTTGTGGCAGCCGTAATGTTTCTAAGCAGGAAACCATTAACATGGCATTACGCGGCGGATGGAGGGCAGGAAATTAAATTCGGCTGTCTTTGAGTAACTGATGTCACAGTTCTGCCTGTGGGTAATTGATTATTACTGCCTTCTGCTGGCTAAGAGCACCCTGGATTGTGGTCATGCAGGGATGAGGAAAACAGAGAGGTATGGAGAGTTTGAGTCTGAGTGATTCGTTCACTAAACAGACTGATTCAGTTCTTGAGTTCAACTCACTGATTCAATCTGATTCCAGCTGTCTGGTTCAGATCTGCTCCTGCAAAACTGATGGCTTCAAAAGACTTGGAAAAATATGGCACTCAAGTTTCATTGACTTCTTTTATGATACTTTCAGGTCCCTGTACTATGCTTCCTTCCCTGTCACCCCATCTCACTTATGTTGCCATCTGTCAAGAAGCCAAACAGGAAGAAGGGATAAGAAGGTCATGTTATTTGAGTTAACGAAATCCCAAAATAAATCAAACATGTCTGTGATAAAATAAACAAATAAAATAAAATTGATTATAATTTGATAATAAATGCAATAAATTAAAACTGATATTTTACATAATACAAAAAAACTTGGTAATGAGCAAACACATGCTGACAATCATAGCACATATATGCCAGGCTGCATAAGCAAGATGAGGAAAAAAAAAAAGGCAAAGTCCAACAGCATTGGAAATCCAAAACTGCAATAAAAAACACAAGCTGTCCAATTGAATACTAAAGCACCATGCTTATCTTGGCTTTTATGCACAACCATACTGAACTTACAGCCAATGATTAACGCCAGGGTCAACAGCCCACTGACTGTAAAAGCTTTGCTATCAGCAGGAGATATCACGCCGCCAACTGACACCTCATTGAGACGTGTTAGATCCAACCCCCATCGACAAACTGTTCACACCAAGAGAGTCCACATCCTCTCTTCTGCTTTTTGTGGCTTTACAATCAAATGCTCTTTTAAGTGTGGGAGAAAAAAGATAAGAAAACACTTGCACAAGGTTAAATGAGAACATGATGTACTACCATGCCATAAAAATGCTTGACACATAAAGGCCGTGTGCTGTACATGTGGCACGTTGTGCAATCGTAAGTGACATTGGGAGATCTGTTGGTGTCAATAGAGTTGTCATATAAAACTCATAAAATGTGTGAAAAGAAAATGGGATTAATATTATATGACATGCAAGTGGGTGACTGTCAGTTGCATTACGATGAAAGTGGCCAGCATTGTTTAATGTGGGCAGGACGTGACACAATATTCTCCCATGTTCGATAGTTCTCCTCCTTTTTGCTATCCACTTTTCAATTATCCATTTTTTTAAGCTATATTATATATATATACATACATACATTTACATACACACACACAAATAATCAATTTTAATTAAAAAATAAGTTTCTATTAAAAATGTTTATTTTATTTTTAACCAATTAATAAAAAGTTACAAATAATTTTATTATATGTAATATATTGTATATAATTATAATGATATAAAATTATTTTAACATGTTTATAAAACACAGCTAATAGTACAAGTAAATATAATAGTAAATATAATAATAGTAACAACTGGCATATTGTGTAATTCAATTAGTTCTTTTTTTTTTTATTTCTAACATTTTGTTCCAGCCTGTCGCCATCCTCACTGCACTTCCACTTATTTTAAGGTGCAGTCAGCACATTGGTTTCCGATCTCACCCCCTCCTCTTCTCGTTCTTCCTCTCTCTCAATCACCCATTTCTGCTTTAATTTTTAATTCTCTTGCTCAACGGCGGCTGTGCACAGCTGTGAGAGCCAGAATACTGTGACAGAGCCAAAATATACTGTGGATTTTCCATTTAAGAGTGGGACGTTGTCAGAAATGCAATGATCCAAATGCATTTGAACTACAACAGAACATTGCTACCTGCGGTTCACAAAATCGTGGCATGCTGGTGCTGAAAAGAGATGAGTTGGTGAGACCTCAAATGCCATCACATGTGAACTCAAGAGCTATTGCTGTCTGAACGCTAAATTGGAAAATGGGTTGGAAAAGGAACAAAAGCTGAGGAGTGGCCCCTGTGTTTAAGATGTACTTGAGTGGTAATTACAGGAGAACTGGTGGTATCAAATTACTTGCTTCTAAATGATGCTGATAATACATTTACAATACATTATTTTCAAAAGTGTATCTGGAGAAGACACAAAATCTTTTTATTTTACTTAAGATCTCACATGCGTTCTCTCCGCGGCAGCCTCAGAAGTGACCACTCGAAAGACGAGCACGGGCGAAAAAATGAAAAGTTTTATGAAAATGGAAAAGTTTTATGCAAGTTATTGCATTTAACAATTCAACTAGAGACGTGTACAAATATTCAGCACTAGCACATAAGTCCTAGCATAGGAGAGAGTAGCCAAATCATGCAAAACCACCACCGATGTGATCCCGTCAACTAAAAAAAAAAAATAACTGCACTTATCCAAAAGATGACGGCAAGAGACATTTTACAACTTTTTTGTTGAAGGACACAGTTTCCGAAATCTTAATCGACAGCGGAAAACGATCACGTCAAAGTTGGTTGTTTGGTTGTATTGATCCTCCACTGATACAGTTGAGTTCAATAAATATGCCTAAATTGGCTAATTTTAAAAGGATTGCTTTATTTTATTAAGACAGCCTAAATGTTACATTATCATAACAAAAGGCCAACACCACATATTTAGCACCTAATTTTATCAACATTTTGGGATTTGAATGTTTGGTTAACAGATTAAGTATTTAAAATTGATCATATATACACACACACACATTTGTAGTTCAGTTTTTTTGGTTCTTTTGGTCCAGAGACCAAAAAAAGAGAAAAAGAACACTTTTAGTCCTAGTTTGCTTAGCATTCACACATTCATTTTAACACCATATCTAAAGATACAAAAAAGGGGGCTTTTATGACATATTTAGCAACAGAACTTGTCAAACATCCAAAACAATGCTATTCACTGCTAAAAGCGCTCACCGTATTTATGATGGAGCTGACAACTTGTGAAAGGCTTATAAAATGTGTAAAGGAGTCAAAACAGCAGAATGCCTCATTAAACAATCAAATGAAATCTGCTGCGAGGAGAAGCGGTTCTTATGCCTGTACCGAACTGTCATGGACGATTAAAAAACAGGTAGGGCCTATGCTTGAGCATTCATATCTTCTGACATCATGTCCTGTTTTTTGTTTGTTTACAAGTCTTTAGTCTGTGTTGTGTTCATATTTCACCAGAGTTTGTTTGGAAGCAACTTGTCCACCAGAGTTCGGATGGCAGCGTTCACATTTATTCAAATGAACCGCACTATCAGAGCAATCATACCAGAGTGTGTTTAATCGTACCAAACACGGGTGTTTCTTAGTTTCAGACTAGTCGGTTACAAGTCTAATTAGTCGTATCGTGCACCCATAGTTGTTGCCCTATTGTAAGGTACAAGTAGAGTAATTTGCAATTTAAGTGTAATTTGCAATTTATGATAAAAAAAAAAAATCATTAAACTTCATTGTGTAGTCTTCATATTTACTATGGACTACAGATTTGTTCTTGCACTTTCTCGCCTGCTTGTTTTTGTGTTCCCCGCTGAGTCGAATACTGGCAGACAGGCGACGTCCCTCGCAGGAGTCTGTCAGGCGTCTTTTCGTATCATTAACCTATTTTAAATCCGCTTTCAAAGAATTATCCACTTTTAAAATATTTATCCCTCTCTGAAACATATGCCAAATTACGCCCTCAGCAGGCATGGAAATAAATCATTTCCGTATTACAGTGCTTAATACATAAAACAAACAAGTAGAACGGGCGGAAACGTCCTAAGCATGAGCCAGTAATGAATACCAAATGCTGCATTTAATCTGCAAATCAACACATACAAGATTCCCTCATTTTTCATCCCTTTTCTCAAAAGCAGAGTGGAGTAGAAAGTGTCTCAGTATGTATTCCTCACTATTTCCTGCTTATGAGCTTGCAGCACTGCAGCAAAGAGTGCGGACAGAGTAAAAGTTCAGCCGTTTGATTGACAGCTACAGCAGCAGGTGGCATGGGGTCCAGCTGAGCCTGTGCCCTTCACCGAGCTCCGTCAGGGAGCCTCAGTCTCAGCATGCCACCTCTCAACTCCACCGTTACTTCCTAAACCGGACGGACAGAACCTTCACGTCAAATCAGCTAGAGAGCTACATGGGCTGGCGACTCTGTCGTTCCTAAGAAACACGGTTCCCACAAGGCTGATTCAAGAATAACACTGCCTTGAAAAAGCTCTGATATCTTCTGTGAATAACCAATATAGTATAGATATATCATGCATCTATACTTTTATAAGAGTATTGCTCTATTACTTCAGCAACAAACTAACATCATCCTCTTTGTAAATCAAGGTAACCCTGAAGCTTCCCCACTAGATGCTATCATTTTCCCCCATGCCACTGGAGAAATGAGGCATTGATGAACAAGCAGAGGGGAGATGATATCAGTGGCGGGGAGTCTCAGAATAGTGTCACCATGTGAAAAAGCCACAAGCTCGAGTGCAGCATATCCCTAGGTCAACCCCATAAAGCAGAACATCAAGGCTCCCCTGCGCTTCCTCTCATATGAGCCGGTGGCAGAGGCGGCAGATTAGTGAGAGAAGCTTCCTGTTGCTCTAAATAGGTATGACATCTGCAATTCAAATTGAAAATGTAAAACTACAGGTGCACTCTTTCACCAAATTTCCAAATTCCCAGTATAAATGGAAAATCAAAGATATTCAATATGAATGTTGCTTTTTGGCAATTCAGGTTCAATCAACAGACCTTTGCATACAGCAAAATCTCATGCCGTCTCACTTTATCCAAGACTTACAAAGAGGCTATCTGTCTGACTGTAAGCTGATGCAAGGTGTTGCTTAAGCAGCATGGCCAACAAATAAAGACAGTGAAACCTTTTCATTCTAGTGCAAGCCGATTAGGCCATTCACAGAGAAATCACGCCTGTATTGGACCCTTTCTTTGTGAGTTCTCACGATCTGATTCTTAGAAAACCTATTAGTCCAAAGTTAACCTACAGCTTTAGAGAAGTCTGCTCAAGAATTCTGATCATGTTTAGACTTAAAGAACTAATGGCAGACTTCATCTGTTAACCACTGATATAAATTGATTTGGATTTGAGCATTTCTTTAGAATTAGGGTTGCAAAATATATCGGTACCACACTTTATCACTTTATCAAATACGACTTTTTAATGTGAAGGGGGTGTACATTACATTTATCTCACCTAAATGTTTAATGATGAATTAAATAGAAACATATAAGACACATAAATACAACAGAATATATATATTTTTAAAAATCTAAACAATTTTATTTCATGTGTGTGTGTGTGTGTGTATATATATATACGTATATATTCTGTTGTATTTATGCGTCTTATATGTTATTATATATTATATGTGTATATTATACATATATTATACTATGTGTTTCTATTTAACTCATCATTAAACATTTAGGTGAGATAAGTTTTATGTACTCCCCCTTCACATAAAAAAAAAATCACATTATATATATATACACAACTTATTTAATAATAATAATAATAATACATTGTTTTATATATATTCTTAATGCTTTATATATTTATATTAGTAGTATAATTAGTAGTAAAAGTATTATTTAATATAATTTATATATATATATATAATTAATTATTTATATATTACTATTATTGTTGTTATTAGCAGTAATAGTAGTGATGATGATCTGCTAAGAATGAACAGTGTCATCAGAAAAATGAGATCCCATTTTTTCCAGTGCCAGAGAAGATGTTTAAAACATGACACTTAAGCACAGACTACGACATGATTTTCTCAGAGGCTAAGTAGACAGCCCATCATTTTCCAGACAGGAGCAGATAGTAGCAGTGAAACCGGAACAGAGTTTTGGGCATCTCTGGGGTATCACATACACCAACTACTTGAAAGGTGTGAAACTAGTGGCTAATTTTATCCCTAGCCAAAAAAACACTGACATCGCTATTCCAAATGCTACAGTGATGGATATCTGTTAGGTGGGGGGGGGGGGGGGACAGGAAGAGAAAATGGTGAGAAATGTCCAGAACGCTTTGGAACATGAGCTTCGAGCCTGACACCTGAACCTACTGCTGCTTCGAGGGGGTCAATGCAGGTCAAGAGAATGATGGGAAAGAGGAGCGGCAGGAGAAGAGTTGGATGTTTTCCAGTGTTGGCTTGGAAAAAATGTAGACGCACTTAGGTAAGTAAACATGAGAGAGTCACCAACGCCATTCCTCCACAATTCTTCCATCACCTACTTGAAGGTTAGGCTGAGGGCAAGCAGATCCCCCTCTGATAAAGTGTGAGCAGCTGTTTACACTTGTGCTTTTGCATGGTAATACCGAAGGTTGTCAAGCAGCGGAGAACCATTACTGCAGTTCACCGGAAACGCAAGGCTTTTTATAGCAAGTCAATAAAATGATTCCAGTGTTAAAGGGGGATGCAGAAGACCAGAGTAGGCGTGCAGAACTTTTATCATTTTAATCTGATACTTACAACAATGGCCACAACAGAACAATGTCTGCATTGGAGGATTTTCCCGATCCAAAGTGAATTCAACAATGCAGTAATTTCAAATTCAAAGTGGCTCTTCCTGATTCAACAAGGGCTCCCGCTGAGTGATCTCCATAATGACTTAACTTACTTGTAGTCATCACTTAGCCTGATGACCGCTTTTTAACCCCAACAGCACTCCAGAAAACCTGTTTGTTTTCCAGCATGGGGGGGGGGGGGGGGGTCTTGCACTAATACAAAATATGATTCCATTTACATTTAATCATTTAGCAGACGCCTTTAAAAAAAGCGACTTAAAAATGAGGAGAGCAATAGAAGCAATTCTTGTATGTTGAGCGGATTGACAACAAAACTGGAAGACAATACAATGCTGAATAAAGACGTAGTTTGTTATTTTTGGACCAAAATGTATTTGATGTTTCAAAACATTCCAACTAACCCACTGATGTCACGTGCATTTTCAATGGAGGGACAGAAAGCTTGGACTAAATCTTAGTCTTACGGGCTTGGGCCGATATGAAGATGAGTCATTAAAGACATAATTTTCATTTTTGGGTCAACTAACCCTTTAAATCTGGCTAGACAAACTATATGCTTCCATATTTAAGTAGTAATGATTACCTGTGTCTACACTTCATGCAATTTCCATGCATGACATAAACCCTCTAATATGTACTGTATATTGTAAATACAAATCCCAGACTTCCAAGTTAAGCCTCAACACATCTGGATGAGTAAAATTAAGAAAATGAGGGCAGTGTCAACTCTCCAAAACACAGAGAGAACATTGCAGGACATATGACTTTTGTCGTGCCAGTCAATGCTAGGGACACACATTCTGTAATTTGATTCTGGCTAATCCGATTGATCCATGCAAAATCAGGGACATCAGCGAAGCGCTTGTTAAGCATGTTTCCTAACTCATTGCCCTCACATGAGGTAGTCTGTAAATAGCACAAAGAGGAAGAGGCAGAGCGAGTGGGATGAAATCAGTCTTTATGGAAGATGTGGGGGAAGCAGAGGTGAATCAAGCAACCAATTTCCCCCCCAGCAGCGATGCAGGTTTCTAAAAATACAATCATGCAATGTCCGACGAAGAAGAGATAATGAGATTTCAGAGGGTTGTACTGTCTGAATATGCTAACTTAAGGTCTGGAAGGTTGTTACGAGCCAGGGGGTGAAGGAAGATAAAAAGGTATTAGAAATTAGAGTGTTTGGTGGTTATGTTAAATTACCCCATCATTTCACATTTTTTGAAACCATTAATATTAAAATACTTGGTCTTTTTCTGATCTAGGAGCATTGTTTTCCTCAAATGAACCCCAGCTATTCAATGTGTTTGTATAAATATTTGTGTGTTAGTGTCGTCAAAAATACTAATATTTCAATATGTATCGGTACTGAAATATCTGAAACGGTTCCAATACTAATTTTCTACAGTATCTCGTCTCATTCGCTCAGGTTGAATAGTGCTTGTATTGCGACTAAATTTTATGATAATTCTTACGATAATTCTCATAATTTTATTTCACTCCCACAGGTTTCACACTCACACCAAAATTGCATGCACTACTGATCTATATAAGTGGTGCACATGTAAAGCCGCCACTCAGACAGTTTGTGAGTCGTGATTACCAAAATTGGCTTGTTTTTCATTTGTATTGCACTTAAATGCCCAAATACATAAGAAATGATAAAAACAATTCCTGCCTTGCCAACTACAGGTAAATACAGTCATTTTTTTGGAATTAAATAACTTTAGTAACCTTAATTGTGAGCATTCATCTCTATTTCATTTTACAATAAACTATTTTACTTTACTGTTTGATTAATTTCTGTAGCATTTCTTACCTGAATACTACTGTTAGACACATGTGAAAAACTTAAATCCATGTTTATTTCAAGTAAAGCCTCCCTGTTCTGTGTGTAACCTATTGCAACCTTATTGAAAGTACATAATACACAAATCATGGGCAGGAAACCAGCCCTGTGAACTACATGCGTACTCACACACAAGTTCCAAATATCAACTTTGACTAGTAGGTAGATGGAGACATTCTGACCCTGGGTCATTTCTCAGGTTGAGGAGGTTTCTCTCAGTTTTGTGCTAATGGTGATCTAGCTTCCGGGCCTGATGGAAAAGAGGCTCCACACTGGCTATGAAACTCTTGCATGGTCATCATATGATCATAGGTTAATAAAAAGTGTCTCATATTTACAAATACATCTGTTGTCTGCTGGTGCAGTGGAACATTAATTTAGTATTAATTCAAGGGTCCACTTACTAGGAAACATAAAATATAACTACTCTGTCTAAATGAATTAAAAAACCACAACAAAAATATATAAAAGTAATAATTTTAAATGCACATTTTTTAGAAAAACTATATACTGCATTTATGGCGAAGGTCTAAATGTAATTCTACATGTTTGACCAATAACAACAACATTGACCAATGACAATTAACTCTATTGGAGGTTCATAACTGACAGGGTACCAAAATATCATGGATCCCTAAAAATAATTATGGGTATGTCTTGATAAATTAGTCTAGTAAGAACAACATGTTTAGCATGAAAACATTGAATACACAATGAATGTAGTAATTACTTTAAACAAACAAAAAATTACACCAGCCTTAACTTCACATCACATTTTAGAGCTTTTGTATAGCTGGTGTAATTCCTTTAGATTTACAGCTATCAGGCTTAAACAAAAAAAAAAACAAAAAAAGTGTTAACTTTCAAACATCAGAAAGTAATGTAGGTAATTGAGCAAATACACTGAAACAAGAGGGTCCCTGTGTGGGATTTAATTTAAGCTAAACCCCATTGCTACACAAATGCTAGATAATCTGCTTTTGAACTTGGTAATACCAAATCAACTGCAAAGTATCTGTGGGAAACTGCGACACACAATGAGCTTGCCACTAATTGCGAATCAGCAACACAACAGGATTTCATTGGTTTTCATCTTTAACATGATTTCACTTCACTGGATAACTGGATATTGGCATACAACATCAACAAAAAATTGCTTGCATTAAAATTGGCTTGAGAGAACAGATTGTCGCAACAGTGAAATGCATTTAAAGCAGTGTTTGAAGGGTTAAAAGGTGATGTGTACACACACAAGACATTAACGCACTCTGAGATAAGGACTTCACTGACCTCAATCTCTTAACACCGCATTTTTGGCGAGTGTTTGAGATAGACGTGAATAATGCGGTTGGCGTAGTCACTGCTTTCGCAAGAGGAGGCCCTGGGAGGAATGTGAAGCTTTATGGTTAAGTGCACTTTAGACTGGGCCTTGCCTCCTTTCAAAGTTCCACGTCAAAGCCCCCCCGGCCCAATTCAACCCAAAGATTTCCCCTCATCTTCAAGGGAATAGGTGTGAGGGGTTAGAGAATGAGTAATGCTAACGCATTTCCCAGAGGCAAGAAAGAATGTTGTGACTTGTGCAGGGGTTAAGCCCATAAGGCCCGGACGGGTCGGCAGAGAGGCGCCTGACAGCCCTTGCGGGTCTGAGGCTGGAGGTGGATGTTGGGGATTAGAGGAAAAGAGGAAGGGGCGGCAGGGAGAGTGGGACGCAAGGGGTTGAGGTTCAAAGGGTCACAGACATTCCCCACGCATTTCATTGTGAGGCCGAGGCCAGCTGACGCCAAACATGCAACAGTGGTGCTGTCGGCGTGCGTGTGGTATTTGTGTAAAAAAGAAAGGAAAACAGGGTCGGAAAGGGCTGGTGTGAGAGAAAGAGGGAGGGTTGTGGTATAAAACTACAGAAAAAATAAACAGGAAAGAGTGTGAAAAGTACAATAGAAAGACTGGAAATGTGTACAAGAATAGTGTATTTTGAAAAAAAGATATTATCACACACAATAAAACTAAAGAGATTTGGGACAACATCTGAAACAGGCAGATTTAGATAGATTGAATGAGATGGGAGAGAAGGGAGGGAGCGCTGGTGTAGGAATAGAAATGAATGACTTCCTAACAGGTGGGACACATCTTACCCTCTAACCCTGATCAGTATTGAGTTTCAGCTGTACCTCCGGAGCCCATGACCCTCATGTACTCTCGCTCAGAGGAAGCTGATTTATTTTCTTACCCCTGTTCGTTTCAAACACTCTGAAAAATATCGTTTTAATCTAAGACTCAGGTCTATTATTTTTCGGAAAAATCAACCAAAACTCACCTCTTCACCAACTAAAAATAAAACTTCCATAAAAACAATTTACCAAGAGTATGTATAGGTTCGTAGCTGGTTTTGAGCTTAATTTTTTTTCCATCAGTGAAAAGCACTGTTTTGATGGCTCATCCCACGCAGTTCACAGAGGCGCTTCCGCCTTCCATTCGTGCTATGTTAAAAATAACTCATACAGGTGAAGAGGTAAGCGACAGTAAAATGGAGCATCAAAATAAATCATGAAACCGCGCATGCAGCGCCTCTCTATTAAAGTAAAGGGTCATGGAGGGATGACCTGTGTTTTTAATTGCTACATTTTTACAGAGGCTCTGCTGCTCTGAAGAGGCCATACTGTAGCTGTGGTGTTAAAAAACATGTACACAAACAAACATTTTACTGCATTAAAGTGCTCATAATGTACAAACCTGTTTGCTGAGGAGTGTACTGTATATTTAGCATCACATAGAGGATTGAGTTGGTATTCAAAAGTATTGAGCAGTTAATCTATTTTTCCATTGCGGTGGTCTAATGTTGGCTTGAAATCTGCAAGTTCCCTTAATAATGATGAAATAGGATGCCTTTTAGCATGTTTTCAAATGTCTGGAAAGCTCATTACAATTGTTATGGTTAAAAGTATAAACTCTGCACCACTAGTGAATAAAAGAAAAGTTACATTTTCATCAATCTTGCTGGTTACATTAAAACATTAAAAATATTGCCGACCCCAAACAACTGAATGAGTAATTTTGTAAAGGATGGTTCATCCGGTAAACAAAACTGCTTTTTCTGCTGTAGCATAATATCTGAAACAGAAGAGATTGTGTAGACGGACAGCACAGTGAGTGCATTGCAGGAGAGCAGCTCACCGTTTGCCTTTGAGGTGTCCCTGTTACCTGCAATAGCACAGACCGACTATTTTTAGAATCAATGTTGACGAACTGTCAGCGTATTTTAAGCTATGCCCCTCTGGGCCACCATATACCCTTGAGAGAGCTCATGGAGAAAGAGAGAATGTCAGATGAGAGAGGAAAAACAGACCCTAAGCCAGATTCTGATAAGGTCCTTTCAACTCTACAGTCAACGTGATTGTGCTTCGTTTTGACAGGTACTTAATACGAGTTCTGGACTATTTAGGAACCATCTGCTTTAATGGAGGAAGTGAGATCAGCCATTAAGTTAAAGTGCCAGTGTGACTCAATGGATGGAACAGCTCTATTCTAGGAGATGGGTCAATAGCCTTTGGTGGAACACGAAAGACAGCAGATAAAACAGATGAATGGGGGAAAAAAAAGAGATGAAAGGGGTGGATGAAAAACAGTATTTAATGGACAGGCAGAAAAGAAAGGAAGAGGCGCAGACGGACACAATGGGCGAGAAACGAGATGAAATATTAAGGCGGACACACAGAGTTCTGGGTGTGCCCTACACTGAATAAGTGATGAACCAACCCGGGTTCCTGTGTCTTTGATGTGTGAGCGCCTGTTTGTCTGCCGGAGTCCTCGTCTGAGGTCCCTGGGTCAGTGCAGGGGATTATGGGCCGGATGAGACATGCAAACTGACCCTTTTTATTATCTGCCTTAGTTGCGGTTAGTTTCAGGAGAATCTAAGAAAGGTGTAATAACTCTGGTGCCAATGCCGCCTACTGTCATAACAAAAGGATATTTGCGATAACAGTTAAAAGATGACTGCGGTTGCATAACCATAACACATATTTCCACACTTCACCACCTACATTTCTTCAATGAAAGGTGCTATGTACGTTTCACCATAAAGGTTGAGTAAACAACTCTAAAAAGCACAAACAATAAACTGAATATCTATTCCAAGGCAATCTGATTTTTTTGGACTAGTCACTCTCTCTCCCTGTAAGGCTATCTTTCTCAAAGCTCTCCCGGTGGAAAGTGAACCTTCCCCTGGGCCATTCTATCTTTAGCGATTTACTTCCGTCATGTCACGTCTTGTCACCGGAGCCAGTGGCAGGCCATCAAGCTGGCATCCACACCTCGCGGCCACCCAATCTCCTGCTCTTTACAAAACAGGAAGAGGCTCTTTGCCTGTTTCCTGTCTGTCACCCCTACAAGCAACCTTCAGACACGTAATACCAGGTGGCGCGCACACATCTACAGACCCTCAAACAAACAAGCATGCACACACTCGGTTGAACAACTAGATTATGATGTTTTAATTTGATTACATGTTATTATTGAATAGTAATTTGAAAGCACTTAATAGCCTAGAATGAATTATTTTTGCATGTACTGTATGTTTTTACATTATACTTCTATTAAAAAAACACCTGCCTGTAATTACGTGTAATTAATTTCTCTAATTGCATCTATTATTACACTCTTAACTCACAATTAAACCTAACCGTTCCATGAAATCGGTCTCTAACCTTACACGTATACCACATCAATAGCAGACACAATCAGAAAACTGTACCAATTTTTATTATAAAGTTAATATAAAGTTGCAACTAATAACCCATTTATATTGTACAAGAATAGTCATCCTCATGGAGCCACAATGATTATTAAATTTGACCACATATAGAGCACAAAAAACCTTTTGTTTAGAATCTCATTTGATTTATAGATAAGCCACAGAATGACATTTTTACAGAGTGAATGTTACACTTGGCATCACACTGAACTTCTTGAACTGTGCTGAATAGCAGCACGTTGTTGAACGTTGCAGTTCAATGTCTACAAAAATGTAAGTATTAAGATAACCAATTTTTTTAAGTATAAAATTATTAATCATTTAAATTAACAATATTAATGTATTGAATTTATTGATTGATCTATGTATTATTAATTATTAGATGATATTATACCATAGAATCTTTCGGTTAAACAATATTTTTTACCATATATATATCAAGTATCGCTACTACCTCACCATGCGATATATCAAGATTCAATATGCAGTGATGCATCACAATATTGCAATTGGACTGTGACTAATTCAATATCTCTTGCACTGTAGGATGCGATTTGAATGCTCAAATAAACAGACATATCGATACAAGTAAAAAAAAAAGGTATTATTATAGTAAAATATGATTTATTTTACTGATGTACAAGAGGTGGGAGTGGGATTGGAAAGTGACGTAACTAACTACTGCTTACCACCAGACCCACTAGTGCTTTGACACAGGCTAATACTTGAGTCGTGATCCTTTCCCTGCTGTTCAGATGCCTCTGGTCTTGCTTATATTGTCTATGCATAATGCATCAGGGAGTCAACAAAGAACGCGATGCAGAGGAGTTCCACCAATTGAGGACCGCATCACTGCACACACACACACACACTCAAGCTGAAAGGACTCCAGAGAGAGTCAGTCAAGAGGAAGTGATGGCAGGAAGCGTCACACAAAAAGGCGCCACGGGTCATACTTCTCTCTGCCGTCCACTTCCTCATTTCTCTTCTCCAATGCACGCAAGGCAGGGAAGCAGAATGAGGAAACTCTGTCCTGAAGGACTGCAGGATGCTCAGGGCCAGACAATGACAGGGTTTCCCTGAAAATGGGCCCTGACAGGTCGGATTTGGGAGGGCATCCTGGACTGAACACTTTTTAAGTGTGAATGGTAAAAGTGGTACACTATGGCTATTTTTTTACTACTCAACTACTACTCATCCAGAAGATTAGATGACTAGTCAGTGGGTTAAACCATGTACCATGCAGCTTCAGTAGCCTTTTTCTGTTTCTGGCAAGAGGTAGTCTGACATACAAACAAATTACCCCCATGAGTCGGTTATTTAAAAAAAAAATAGTTCAAAAAGACAAGGTGCCAGTTTGAAAGAATCTGAAACACTGCCCTCTTATAATACACCGCATTAGCAGAGAGAAAATGCAGGGTATTTCCTGGGTCATCAACACACATATTACAAAGTACCTTACCCGAGCCAGTATACCCAAAATAAATGCAAAGAAACTATTTGTAATATTAACTTTTCCTATTATTCATTAAATCAAAGTGAACAACAAAGTAACATTACATTATGATATCACTTGCAGACCAAGATTTAATGCACAGATCATTTGACATATCAGATTTTTTTGTTCTGTTACTGGTATTGTCACATTAAATGATCAAAATAAATCAAAATAAATCTTAGGCGGGACAAAGATTCATTTTAGAGGCTGCCAAAATATTTCCAAAGCAATCTGAAGAACAACTGAAATACACCCAAATGAATTGAAATCAAAACTGAATCTGAAGCTTGTAAATCAGAATGGGAAAATTTCTTTCAAATCTTTTCATTGCAACTGAAAAACACCCAAATGAACAGAAAAACAAGTTCTGAATCTTAACCTTGTGAATCAGAATCAAATCCGGATGGGACTCACAAAAACATGGACATTTTCTTTCAAATCTTTTCATTACAACTGATAAAACACTCAATTGAAACAGTTATTCAAATGAATTGAAGAACTGAATCTAAAGAACCAGGATGGGCCTTGCAAAAACCTGAATGTGGTAGGCCTACGTAGACAAATAGCACCACTGGGACGCAGTACAGTAACATCAACTGGCTCCATTTAGAAACAAGTGCAATTAAAGTCACATGATCAACAACGTCGACACCCATCACGTAACGAATTGACTAGTCAACGAGTGTGCAGACGTCCAAGTCGGACACTTGTTTTCTCTATGCACTACAGTGTGTACAGACAAAAGGAACAAATGGAAGAAAGGGAGAGACAGCAAGAGAGAGAGCTAAAGTCAGTGTGGAGGAGTCTATTATTAGTCTATGGCTGCAGCAGCAAAGTGAGGTCACATCAGAGCCCAGCTTTAGACACGTGTGTGTGCTCGGTGTGTTTTTGCTTTCACGCTCGAGCTACTCTACACAGCCAGAATCAGAGCACTCAAAAAAAGAGAGAGAGAGAGAGAGAATGAGAGGGGGAGAAAAAGAGACTTCCTGTAAACACGTGAGCGAGGCACCCACGGTCTGTTGTGTGCTGTCTCGCAGCATTTCCTCAATCCGCTTGTAAAGCAGAAAGCACAGCGTTTTGCACGGAAGCACGAGGATATTCCCATAATTCGGATCAGAACAAGGCACGCAGTAAATAAGAAAGATTTGGAAAGCTGCCGGCCACACAAGCAACACTGGGCTGAATATAATAAACAGTTTTTTTGGAAAACCAGCCACATTAATAGCCATCATGTGCATCATATTAACAAAATTATACAGTGGGGTCCAAAAATTTGCCGCAAGTGCCTCTATTTAAAAATATATATATATATATTTTCATTAAATATATAGACATACATACACACACACACTACTATTAATATTATTATTATCATCATATTAAAATATATTAAAATTACATTTAATAAATAATTAAATATCTAATTTTTTTAAGCATTAGAAAAGCAATGAATGAAAACATGGTTTTTCAACGTGGTCTGTCTCAAAGTTTTACACCCCACTGTCATATGGAGTAGATAAAACCATAATCATTTTTAAAAACATGAGGGACAGCACAAGTGTGGCAGTGCCAGTACACTTTTTGATGAGGGCTTACATTATCTAGCCTATATTTCCCCCTAGTGGTTGGAGTGAAACAGTTCTGACTTAATGAATCAGCTCCTGTCAGAGCTCAGATCTTACCGCTGCGGAGAAAAGAACACGCCCCACTTCAATCACCTGAGGGTCACCAGACTGAGTATCAGCAACAATGGGGTTAATCTAAGTAAATGAAAGAATGAGAGATTATAACTAACCTGAATGCAGTGTGTGTCGGTGTCACAGAGCTAACATATTGACTGCAATGTACTGGATTAATCTACAGTTTTGACGCTGTACTGATCCCTGAGAGAAAACTCAGTACTGTTTGTGAAACACATGTGTATTGTAGTAGCACTTCAATTGTGGGCACTGACCTCTACTGTGCCATTTTGAGCATAGTGTCGGTGAGGCGATCGAGGGTAAATGTCCATCAGGTGTGGAGGGGGATCTGGAGTGACTCGTTTGCTATGCCTGCTCAACAGCTCTCTGTAGTTCAGTGAATCAAAGTTGGTCTTCCACATTAGAACCTGAAACCCAGACAATCACTAGCATAAGTGACATGATCAGCTCGACGGTAATCGGATAGTAAAACATTAACATTAAATCACAATTACCTGGGAGTCAGCACCTCCTGAAGCAAACAGATCTCCATCTCGAGAAAACGTCACAGCCAACACTGGACCCTGAGAGCAGAGGGGAAAAAAATTACACTTTATGGATTTTCTTACACTGTTGTTTCTTAGGGTAGGCTGTTTAATGCAGGTCTACATCACAAAATACACAAAAATGTTAGGAATATTTCTTTTTTTCTATGAATTATTAAAAAATTATTTCTATTTTTTTATTTTTTTATTTTTTATTATGCAGCTCTTGCCATACAATGACAGTTGAATGAAAATGAATGAATGAAATAAAAATATTAATTTACCACTGTTAAAAGTTCTTCATATGACTATTTTCAGTTCATATTTAGAAACTTTATTATGTGTAAAATTGTCTTTGGCTTCACTATAGACAGTAACACAAAAAAGCAAAACATAATAGACCAAATATTACCAGTCAAATAAGAAATATAGCATTTTCAAAAAACAAAAAAAGAAGAAAAAAAATTTGGAATTTAACTTTGGCATTTGAAATAACATGAGGGTGAGTAAAATAATAATAATAATTTTTTTGGGATGAATTCCCAATTGTTCGAGCTGAGGGTGGCACCTTGTGGCCGTGAAGGGTGTAAATGAGCCTCCCCTCCAGCAGGTCCAAGATCTTCATTGTATTGTCACTCGAACCACTGATCAGATAGTTTCCGGATGGATGGAAGGAAAAGCCGTTGACCCCTGCGCTATGAACTGCAAGATAAATTAAAATGTATGAAAACAAGACCAGTCTTGTGACTAATTAAAAAAACAAATGAATTTTCATGATGTGAAACCATCTCCCATTTATATGAACTACCTCTGTAATGTTGTATTAACTTGTTTGTACGAATATCCCAGATTTTTAATGTGTTGTCCGCTCCCGATGATGCAATGCATGTGCCACTGGAATTGAAGTCCACAAATGTCGCTGACCTAAACAGACAGTTTAAAATATCAGAAAACTTTGATCTAATAAACATACAGTATCCTCAAAAAGAACCAACAACGCTCAACTCTCACCCGCCGTAGTCTGTGAAAACGTTTATGCACTGACGTGCGGATGTATCCCAGAGGCGAACCGTCCTGTCATCGCCACAGGAAGCAACGAGACGACCATCTGGTGAAAACCTGACAGGGACAGACAGGACAAGTGACAGTGAGAGAAATCCCACTTTATGTGACAAAACCGGAGAGGTTAGGCACATAGTCTCATACCTCGCACAGCGTACCCAGTTGGTGTGGCGGTTTAGAGAGTAGAGGAATTTCTTCCGTTCGACACCCCACACTTTTACAGACTTGTCATCTGAGGCCGTGACCAGCCTTTGGCCATCGCTGGAGAAATGAACGCTTCGAACGCTCGCTGTGTGTGCTTTGAACACAGTTGACTCGCCCTTTCTATTAACAGACAATAATGCATAAAGATACAAATGATACATTAAAGGGTTAGTTATGTAGTTGTGCTAGGTGTATGTATATTACTTTCTTCTTACAGCCGAACACAATCAGATATTGAAAAATACCCTGGCTCTTCCCAGCTCTATAATGGCAGTGAATAGTAACTGAGATTTTAAAGCCCAAAAAAGTGCATCCATCCATCATAAAAGTAATTAATATGTCTCAAAGGGATTAACAAAGACCTTCTGAAGTTAAGCGATGTGTTTTTGTACGAAAAGTATCCATAATTATAATTTTATAAACTGCAATCAGCTCACTCAAGCTCCTCTGACGTTTCACTTTTTAATACTTCTCCGGTGTTTTTCTTTTTGCTCTATCCTCGCGCTTCCGTATTCGTCAAAGTGTCGGCTCTTCCGCCGGAACTTGACTCGCGTACGGCCATTACCTGAAGCTAGTGAATATATATATAATAAAGTTATAAACACAGATATCTTCAAAAGGACTTTATTAACCCCCTGGAGCCACATTGATTACTTTTATTATGGATGAATACACTTTGTGGCTTAAAAAAAAAAAGGTACCATTCACTCCCATTATAAAGCTTGGAAGAGCCAGGATTTTTTTTATATATAACTCTGTGTTTGGCTGAAACAAGAAGAAAGTCATATACACTTATTAGGATGGCTTGAGGGCTAGTCATTTTAATTAAATTTTGGCTGAACTAACCCTTTAAAAGGGATCATCTGTACTCACATGCTGGGTGTCCAAAGTCGAACTGTCTGATCTCTGGATGAAGATGCCACCAAAGATCCGCTTGGAGAAAAATGAACACCTGTAATGATGTCCGTGTGACCCACAAACCTAAACGCCCTTGCTTTTGGAGCGAGGTTCCAGATCATAAGGTTCTTGTCACAGGATCCAGTAGCTGCAAGAGAAGTTGCAAGTGGTTATGTTGGGATGTTCTCTGACTGAAAATAGAAGATAAATAATAATGACATACCCAGCTGTTTATTATTGGGGCTGAAATCAGCGCAGGATACAACATCTTTGTGACCTTTAAAATGTCTCTCAAGGGTGGGATCCTCCTGAAAAGGATATCATAGAAGAATAAGTTATAAAATGTTTGTTTTCTAAAGTTTTTTCAATAAAACAATGTGAGTGATTGTTAAATTTACATACATATTTCTTAAGTTTTATATACACACACACACACACACACACACACACACATGGTGACAACACAATGGTTGTAAGTTACCACGGTACCACGTCTAAAACTATTCTAGTTCCATAGTCTTTTTTGTTTGCTAATTATTGTTTTGTATTATGTTGTGAAATTTGTCAATTTCGTCAAATATAACCAATATTAGTATCTGTAATCAAACATAAACACGAAACTTTTCAGCACAGTTGCACAGAGCTTAACTTAGCTAAGTTAATTAAACTAGAAACTAAATAAAAAGTCTACATTCACACTTTAAAATGTTTCTAAAAGTAGTCTTACCATTACAGACGCCATTGTTCTGGAAAACGTCGAGAAAGTTTTTAAATTTGGTGCAGATTGTTCTTTGTTTTACAAGTAAACAAGTGAAACTCCTTCATTTTGAGCCACTTCCCATCTGTCAAACAAGCCGCGTTTTCCCCAGACCAAACAAATCACGCTCCGAATCATCGAGTCAGGGGGACTAGATGAGCAATATGGATTTACAATTAAATTATTTACATACATGAATCGTTATTAAGACTGACAAAATACTAATTTACACAGATAAACCTCTGCTTGAAGTCAATGGAAACCTCCAATGTAACACGTTAACCCACCCTCCTAAATTAATGCAACAGAAGGCTTGCTGGGATTAATACTAAAATGTGCAAGCTTGTTTCACAAAGATTATACTGTCTGTAGAGTTACGTAGTTGCATATACAAGCCAAACATTGTAAACAATTGTCTTCAGAAAAAAAAAGATAAATTACTGGTAAAATACAAAACGTTAGATCAGAAAAATAATTTAATACATTCTGCCGACTGGGCTCTCTGTCACTGAACAGTTGAAAAAGCGTTGGAAATAACGCCGTCGCATAGCAACAACCCCAAACGGTAAAGCAGCAGCACTAACACTGAGGTTAAAAGAAGTCCGTCACTGATTGGATAAACATTTCAACGGGCCAATCAGTGAAGAGTTTGCTCAAACAGACAACACTTTGAGTTTTGATTTTGGAAGCTAACATTAGCCGCCGAAGCTCAGCTAAAATAAAGATGTCTGTCAAGCGGGGGATTGGCGATTCAAAGGTCAGTGTTTTTATGTTTCTGCAAAGTGTCATTTGCGAAACGTATATTTTGAAAGCTAGCTCTGAATAACGTTAATGTTTTACATGGGAAGCTGGGGTTTAAAGGGGAATCTGACACTAGTGTAGCTCAGCTGCTCCTCCGTTGCCATACCGGTGACCATCAACACCAGTTCACTGCTGATGCTTTCATGTTGTATTATTTTCTACCAGTCCTAATCAATAAATGAACCATTTATATAGTAATGGATGTTATTGGAGCTTACAGAGGCTTTTATATTCACATTAAACTCAATGTTTGTTTCAAACACATAATACATTTTCTCTGAGTGTGACGAGCCACTGTCTGCTAGAGTTTAGCCAACGTAAACAATTACATTGATCCCAAAAAGAATTATATCAGAATAGTAATAGTTACACAATGAGAGTATGATTTATTGAAATGAATGCTTGTTTTCCCTCTAGTATTTAAAGAAGAGGATTCCCCAGAACCCCAAATATCAACATGTTAAAACACGACTTGATACAGGTATCCACTTTTTGGTGGCTAGCGTTTTGAATACTCATTGGATGACAAAATATGTAATGACTAACCCTGTTTATTTTCTAGGCTTCAGTCTGACAAAATATATGGAGAGACTAGAGGAGGCCAGGAAAAGTAAGTTCAGAATATTATTAATCCATATTGTTGAAGAAACATTTAATATCTCAAAATGTCATGGTGCATTTAATTCAGACGGTTATTCTAACTTATAGTTTGTTTTTTACACCACCTAACAAATCGCAGACATTCAAGCACATCACAGTGGTCTACAAAACTAGTGTGTATTTACATTAAAAATAAACAAAACAGTGCAGAATGGCACAGTAATGCATCTTTTGTGAACAGCTCCTTAATGACTTGTTTCAGCTGTTTTGTCTCCAAATGCACTTGTCCTACTTATATTTGTATCACCTGATGAGGAGAGAAAGACTGCTTTGTCCAATGGTCATCTTGTTACAGGTTCCCTCTGATTTCTCAAGGATAAGCAATTCTTGCTCCTTCTTTTGGATGCATGTAGATTACAGTAATTCCTCTGTCAAGATTGTCTGTAGTGAAACCGAGATGCATAACCTCATCCAGTGGTGTCACTTGGAATCTTACAGTGGGTTTGGTGGTGAGGCTGGACTTTGGAGTTCTTGCCAAAGATAAAAAGAGACGTTGGCAGAGCTTGTCTCAGTTTGTTGCAGCAATTGGCTTGTTAAAGTCAAGTTTAGTGAGTTTAATCTGTATCAAAATGGAGTTTGATATTTTGGGTGTGAATTTAAATGATGTTTCTTTAAATGAAGATGAAGTGAGAAATGGTAACACTCAGGATCCAGGTAAAATGCATTAGAATTGTTTTTGTGCAGCAGCTCTGCATCATTTGAAATGCATGTTTATTATATATATTTTTTCTCCAGACTACAGATATAGGAAGGATGAGCTATTTAAAAGACTCAAAGTGACCACATTTGCTCAGCTGGTAAGTGAAAAAGAAATTACATAAAGCATATGGTTTACTTTCAGTAACAGTAACAGTTTTAATACAGTAAAAATATATATTTTTGAAATGTTATTACAATTTAAAATGACTTTTATAATTTAAACTCTAATTTATTCCTGTGATGGCAAATCTGAACTTGCTTCTGAGTTTTTATTTCAAATATATATATTTTTTATGATGACTGTCTTTATTAACACTTATTAATTCTATGTGTGTGTTTGTGTATATAATTGTTTATTTATTTTTTCAGGTAATCCAAGTTGCTTCTGTGTCAGATCAGAATGACAACATTAAAGATGAAATGCCGGGATTAGATGGTAGTTTCATTTCTCTTTTATGTTACTCTTTTTTTATTTATATATTTATTTCTTATTCTCATTAGTAGTTTTTACTAACAATTATTATGAAAGAACAGCCTAGCAACCACATAGCAACATATTAACTACAACTCAGGACACACCATGGAGCCCCTAAGGGGACATGGTGATGGAAAACATGAAACGGGAGGGGAAAATTATATTGTAATGACTGCGTTTGCTTTCAAATCTTTTGCGCTCACCTGAGAAACATTGCGTTTGCTTGTTTCTTTTGTATGAGCCCGCAAAACTGCAGATAGAAACAATTTAAGTTGGGAGAAACAATATTTGAATGCTTTTGAGCGAATACTCAGGCCAACGCAAAAGTTGTTCAAAAGTTCCTCGAACGCAAAATTTGTGCGCACAAATGCTTCGTTTTTTGGGGAAAACAAAATTTGTGCAAATAAACGCAAAATTTCTCTGGGAATGCAAAATGTTTCTTAATGGAATGCAAAATATTTGCAAGCAAATGCAAAGTTTCTCGGGGAAACAAAATATCAAAAGTAGCGTGAGTAATTGTTTATTTTTTAAGGGAGTGCAAAAGCTTTGTGAGCTTTGCAAAGCAGTTTTTCCCTACTATCTCATGTTTTATCTCATAGATACTATCTCATAGCAACGCCCTGATAACTGTTTTTTTGTATCTGGTTTCAGATGATGATATTTCAATATTCTCAGCGTCACCGGGGCTCGACGGTCTCTCGACTAATGGCTCCCCAGAGCCGACACTTCTCAACACACAGTGTATCAACAATGAGGAATCTGGCGACACTGTGTTTTCTCCTAGATCTACACTCCAAAGGTAGTCAAATCACTTTTGTGTTTGTGACACACCTGTCCATGTCCTTAATTCAACCGGTCACATCAGAATATCATTTTATACATCTAACTGATCCCCCCTCTAGCATTTCCTCTATTGTACAACCACAAGAGCTCTCATTGGCCAGGCTGCTTTCTCATGGCCCCAAGTGCCATTGAGTCTGTTTGGGGACAGTCGGTGCAATCGGACTCCGTCCTCAGAGAGCCTGTGGGGGGGAACAATGAGATATAGCCTGTAACACTGAACACCCCTGACTGCCCTCACTCGATGTAATCGAGAATCTCTGGGCTCATTCATAGTGTCATCAGTGGCGTGGGAGAACTGGATCTGGACAAGAACGGACAGAAGACCATCCGACTGTCTCCAGTGTCTACCTCCAACACCATAGAGTGCCCCCTACCTGACTGCCCTTATCTGTTGCTGGATGTGCGGGACAGAGACCAGTATGACCAGTGCCATATTATCAGTGGTAGGAAACTTACCTGGAAAACAGATTTTTGCTCAAAGCATGAAATACATTAATATAATATTATTAAAAATCGTTTTTTTTGCACTCAGCTTACAGTTACCCCATAGCGACCTTATCAAGGACAATGAACCCATACACAAAAGAAGTCCTTGATTACGTATCCTTTTATTCCTGATATGTGAAAATATTTGTTCTGTATTAAATCTAATGCACCGAAGCACAATAATTGAATATTTTTATTCATTGTACATGTATGAAATGCACTATAATATTTTTTTTTACTTTTAATAATTTTATTATTCATTCATTCATTGAAACTTTGATGTGCATCTATGAAATGCGCTATAATGTATAATACTTATAAGGGGGTCCTATGAATGAAGGAATGACAAATTTATTTCATTCATGAATAAAAAATATCAAATGTGCATTCATTCATAGGACCCCATGATAAAAAGTCAAAATTTTTTTTGTGCGATCAATAATTTCTGTTCTTGGTAATCATGCCCATTCCTAGTTTTAAAATCTTTAATAGCTACACAGAAAAATGCATCTGGAAAGATCATCATTTTGTATGATGAAGATGAGAGGATAGCAAGTCAAGCGGCCACCACCATGTGCGAGAGAGGGTTTGAGAATCTCTTCATGTTGTCGGGGGGTAAGTCATCATGACGACTTCTTCCAGGTAGAAGTCTTTACATTACTCTACATTACTTTTCTACATTATTTTTTCTACCATAGAAGGGAAAATAAGAAGTTGCTTTTAAAGGGATAGTTCACTTTGAAATTAATTTTTGATGTTTTAACTTACCTCAAGGGCATCCAAGATGTAGGTGTCTTTGTTTCCACAGTAGTTTCAATTTTGATATTTTTAGGTCAAACCGTTCTTGTCTTTCAGTCATATAATGGAGGTAATATGAGGTCATCCTCAAGAGCATGCACAGGAAGTCCAAATTAAACATGATTTAATGACTCGTAAATGTGACTGTGATTACAAGAGGTAAAAACTATATAATAAAGTTCGTTTTCTCACACAAACCGCTCGTTTCGTGTCTTTGGCCATCAGTGTGTACTTACATTTACGAGTCATTAAATCATGTTTAATTTGGACTTCTCTGTGCATGCTCTTTGAGGTGGTGACCATAGACCTGCATTATATAACTGATAGACGCAAACGGTTTGACCTAAAAATATAAAACTTGAAAATACTGTGGAAACAAAGACACCTACATCGTGGATGCCCTTGAGGTAAGCTAAAACATATCAAAAAATTATTTCAAAGTGAACTATCCCTTTAAAATTACTATTCCTATACCTAGATCATTGGGGTCTCGATTATCTCCAAGGAATACACATGGGTTAATCCTGTCAGTATTTCAGTATTCATCTATTCCTTTCTCAACAAGGTTTAAAAGTGGTTTATCAGAAATTCCCTGAAGGAATGACAACAGGCTCCATTCCCATCTCCTGTCTGCCATCACCCACGGGACCAGGAGGTCGTAAGCGCTCGGTGCCACAGCAAACGTCACAGGCAGCAGAAAAAAAGTGGCGGTTCACTTCAGAAGACCTCAGCAGAATCCAGCATTACCTAGAGGAGGTGTTCATACCCAGCGAGCCCAGCAGTGAGTCATCCATTTCAAAAATGATGAAATGAGTTAATCATTTTCACTGACCAAAGAAAACAAACTCACCCTTATACTAATACTAATATATTACTATTTCCCCCACACACATTTTAGGTCGTCTCAGCAGTAGATTGTCCACTAGCAGCGCTGGCTCCAAAGCGTCTACAGTTCGGAGCAGTCGACAGGGCTCATCCGTAGCAGGATCAGAAAGCGCTCGTTCACGGAGCAGTCGGCCTTGGAAATAACCTTCCGTTTCACTCTCACCATTGTCGCGTTCACTTCAATGCAAATAGCCTTTATATTTTACTTTTGTGAACATCTGTGATGGACATTCTAAACTACTGGCCACATGCACATGGTTTAATTCTCAGAAGTACACTGGAAGAAATTGAACATTTTATTGGTCCTTTTATTATTTCAGTTTATTCACATATCTTTGCACTTGCTGACTCCAAATCGAAACTACATGTTTAAAATCTGATTTGCGCAGTCATCAAATGCATATGTAGGGGTCTTCTGTTACATAAGTAAGCAGGTCTTAGTGGAAGGACTCATTTTATTTGCTTTAGCTGTGCTGACATGATCTATTCATTGAGCATGCTGTATGTTTACTTGCTCAGTAGACGCAGTATGTATGGCGCATTCCTTTAGAAGTATTTTAGATGTGCTGGATGTTTTTTAGGCCTTAAATCTATAGCTAATCTGTTCGTTCAGTGCATTTATTTAAACGATTGACGCTTTCTGAACCAGTGCAGAAGATTTTCCTTCATCTGCATCTGCTTAACTGTGATTTGAATATTATGAAATGTAGACGTGATTGCTGGCATTAATGACGCTGATGTTGCTGTGTGCAATTTTGCTTTGTCTGTTGCAGCGTGATGAAGGAACTTAAAGTGCATTTACAATCAATGTTGGTGGAATGTGTACTTGGAGTGGCAGAAAGAGCTTTGACTTGTTTGTTTGGCCTTTGTTGTCTGTGCTGATTGACTTAAATCAGTTTAGACCTTGTTTTATTGACCAATTAATAATTTAATGTAATCTATATAATGAAAACTACCTGGTTTGTTCTTTTGTAATGAAAGTATGAATAAAGATCAATTTTATATGACTAAGTGGTACCTATATGACTTTCAAGGATATTTATCATGTATGTTCAGAAATGACTTGATCTAATGGGCTGAGCTGTTTACGTTATGACCATTCTCTTTTTAGTTACTCATATAACTCCCAGTAATACTTGATTCTAGTTGGTCAGTGTCAGTATTAATAAGGCAATCTAATGTTTTGTAATGTTTGCAGTCGTCCCTGACAATGCTCTAAATCAGATTGCTCATAACTAAACAGTGCAGCATTTACTAAAAAAGTGAGGAAACCTATTAAGCGTTTGGAAAAAAATTAAGTTACTTGGACTTAATAAGGCTGGTTTCCTCGCTTTTTTAAGTTAAGTCAACTGATCACTTTGACTTCAGATTTAGTATTAATATTACTGTGATATGGCAGTGAGTGTCTTGTTGCTAAGATATGTATTTTGTACATTGTAACAGACTTTACAGTGACCTAATATTCACTAGTACATCACACCTCTTTTAACCAACTGTGGCAAGCTGCTTTGACTTTTAATCATTCCTAGGATATAAATTTCTGATCTCAACAATTCATTTATCAGTAGTTAAAATGATAATTCTTGACATCATGTCAAGTTTTACTTGGAACAATTGCTAATTGTTAAAATCAGGAATTACACTTCCAATAATAAAAACATTTCATGTCTATAGCTTTATTAATTTGTCAAGAACCAATTTAATAAGATAAATAATCTACAATCTGATTAAACCTCTTTTTGTCATAATGACCAGCTGACTGTACATTATCCCTTACTTCATGCACTTACAAAGTTATGTACTTTGACTCATCACAAAAATATTCTTGTATGTTTAATATGGATTATTCTTGGTGTGCTCCATGATGACCATCAGGGCCAGCCAGGTCTCTTCAGCAGTCGGGACGATCTGATCGGCTGGCAGGATGAAACCATAACGACCAGTGTCTCTCAGCTCAAAGGTGTAGGAGTACTTGATGCCCTGATCATAAGTCCAGTCAGTAGTGACTCCATCAGCTTGGTCTGAGAGCAAAGAGATTGTTAGCAATGACATTAATATTCATTATGATATTAGATTAGAGCATTAGGTTCACTGGAAATGTACTTACAGATGGTAGTAATTATGCTGCCAAATGTATATGCAGTGTTATACAAAGACTTAAGTTCGGTGATGGCCTTTCTTGCGAGTTCATGCTGAAAGGACAATACAGAATTGTTTTGAACAGATTGAAAATCAGCATGTTACTGTGACATACATACCAGTTCAGCCTGGTCTTTGGCAGGAGTCGCCGTGTATCCGTGTGGATAGAGGAGCATCTGGGAATAGCTGTGAATGGACAAAAAGGCCTTGAGGTTGCCGTGAGATTTCACAAAGTCCACAATGGCTTTGACTTCTGGCTCAGAATGAGCACTGGGTCCATGGTAGGTCTCAGAGCACGGGTTATTGCTGGCACCAGGACCTATAGACGAAAATCAGTATATAATGTAGTAGTTGAAACAGTAATTGTATATACTTGTATCAATCAGAATCAATATCCCAAACATGCTATCTCACCACCAAAGCCACTTTCCCAGTTTCTGTTGGGATCAACTCCAACACAGCTGGAGCCAGGGTTCGGCTTTCTGGTTTTACGCCACATGCGGTTCTTAATCAACCAACCAATTGGATTCCACAAGAAAGAGGGCAAATTTCATTAAAATAGTTGTTCTGTTAAACCGAATGTGCATGTAATGTCTTCCATGCATCAAACTCACACTGCTGTGGGTGTAGGCGAAACCATCAGGGTTGGTGACGATCTCCAAGAAGATATCATAGTTGTTCAGGATGTCGGTGAGGACGGGGTCACGTCCGTAGTCAGTCACAATCTGGTCAACAAAAAAATACATTGGTATAAATGTTTGATTCAGTTATGTTGTCAAAGATTATATTTCCGAATTTCAGATGACCTTCTTGGCAAACCAGATTCCGCTGGCCTGGGTGACCCATTCTCTGGAGTGGATACCAGTGTCAATCCAGAGACCTGGACGGTTCGCTCCAGTGCTGAACTGAGAGACAGGATATTAGTCATAATGAACAAGTGGAAATATCATTTATCCTGGCATTTATATTACTTACGCTGCATGCATCCCAATTAATAAAAATCTACATTGAACACCACATTAGAAATTGTAATGCTTCCATTTTTCTGCAAGTAGTATAGCAGTGAAATAAAATTGCATCTGATACCACCTTATATAGCTAAAAATATTATATTAAATCATTACTGGAATCATAGTATTATCATAGCTTGTGTGCAATATCTCACCTGAGATTTGGTATTTTGCAATGATTTGGGACACACTAATTTTGCATATAGATCTCTATTAAATCCTGCTATATGTAATTAAAGGTTCCTAATAGTAAAATAATATCATAAGATTGTTGTTGATTGTGAATCGTGATCTACCTTCAGGACGTTCAAGGGACGGCTCTCATAGCTCTGACCAATCACAATTTTGCTGACCAGATTACTGTGTTCTGCCACAAGCATGTCCATGAAAGAGTAAATCTGCAAACAGTATGGTGAAGATCAAATGCATGGATGTACGTAAAGCTATGTTCTGTTGGCTTAAACACAAAAAATAAACTGAAGTCATAAACAAATTTGATACAAACAATTTTATAGTACAATAAAACTACATAGTTTCTTTAAAAAAAGGCTGATGTTGAAAGTTCAATGAATTAAAGTTGCACCACTCACAGAGTCCAGGTCATGGTAGGTGGTGTAGACAAAATCATCGGTACTTCTCGGAAAGGTGCGAAATTTCACCATCTCGCGTTCCTCATCATCCAGCAAATCCTTAGGTTACAGAAAGACATCAAATAAGTAAGGATTTTTCAGTGGGTTTTTTTTGTTCGACCACAGCTTTGAAATAGTCCCACCTGAACATCTTCAATCATGACATTATACTGGATCTGATTGTATGCCAGGAACGCCCTGACAGCCTGGAGGCTGTGAAAGGGGACACGAACATCCACAGGCAGGGACTCATGAACGGGCTCCATCCAGAAGTCCAGCTGAACACAGAAGGAAATAAAACGTAATAAAGTATTTAGCCTATATTAAATTAAAATATGAATATAAAAAATAGGAAATATTGAAAATATGAATAAAACATGAACTATATAATAGTAATAATGAATTATAACATTGTGCTGTCAAACCGATTAATCACATCTAACAAAAGTTTCTAAAAAAATCAAATGATCTTTGGGCTTCACAAACACTTACCCCGAGTGTCTGTTCAGGGAGTTCCTTCAGGAGAGAAATCTGCTCTGCATTTTTTGCAGTGATCCGAAGAACCTGGTCTCTGTAGAAATATTTATACACTCTAAAAAATGCTGGGTTATTTTAACCCAATTTTGGGTAAAATATGGACAAACCCAGCCATTGGGTTAAAAATGTAATTTAAAAATGTAACCCAATGGCTGGGTTTGTCCATATTTTACCCAAAATTGGGTTAAAACAACCCAGCATTTTTTAGAGTGTACAATTTCTTTAGCTTCAATATTCAGAATAATGACTATAGTATGTTTTAGACAGATATAACAGAAAAATAACTGGCACATTAGGAAATCAAAATCTGTTTCTCTGTATTTTAGCTGCTAGTATATCAGGAGAATATGATAACACATTTATTTATTAACTGAGAATTTGAAAGCATACAGTAAGGGATACTTGGAGACATGAGAACTCACCCCTCAAAAGTCACTTTGCCAAATACGGCCACAAAAAGAGCCGCTAGAACCAGTAACCCCTTCATCTTGCTGCTTGAAGTGAAGTTTCTCATTGTAAGCAACCCCTTTATATATAGGCCTACTATCATGGAGGTGATTATGACTGGATTTGAGGAGCTAACAGGGTCAGGGCTCAGACAAACCTGCTGCTTTGGTTCTCACAATCTTATAAAACATTGATGATGGAGTTTAAAGGGATGAGAAAAGGGCATCTGTTTTCTCTCCTGTTTCTTAAAATAGTAACTTAGGGTTTATTGACAAGAAACCAAGTTGTTGTGTTTATTTCAAGTCCATGGTTCACTGTCAAATGAGAGGGTAAACTGGAAATTCAGACTAGTCCCTACAGTTAATATTTTTTTATAATGCTCATGCCTTTTATGCAAACTTGTTTTCTTTGATGTTTTTGACATTGCTTTGCGAATTTGCTGATGGTAATATTTTTTTTAGAAATGACGAGAGTGAAGTGATCCTTTTGTATTTTGTCCTTAAGTCAGAATGGGTTCAGAATCATAAACAAATAAGTAGCCTACAGTTTTTTTATGGCGATGCCAGTGAAAATGTTGATTTTCAAATTCTCGGTTAATAAATAAATGTGTTATCATATTCACCTATGATATATTAGCAGCTAAAATACAGAGAAAGAGACTTTGATTTCCTAATGTGCCAGTTTCTTTTCTCTTCTATCTATCTAAAACACACTATAGTCGTTATTCTGAATATTAAAGCTAAAGAAATTGTATAAATGTTTCTACAGAGACCAGGTTCTTCGGATCATTGCAAAAAATGCAGAGCAGATTTCTCTCCTGAAGGAACTCCAGAATCCTTTGGAGGAATTTAAAGATCAATGCCCATTTTAGTCTTATATCACTATAGTTTTTCTAGGAATGAAAACGTCTGTCCTGCTTCCTCATTATTCTGATTTATGGGTTTCTCAACACCCAACAAGCATTATAGGCTATGTAAATAATGATGTCACAACGTTGCATGAATTCAAAACACATTATTTTTGCTTTTTGGCTTAATGTATCAAATTACTTTAACGCCATATATGTGCTCTTCTTGGACTGGGGAGGAAATTTTGAGCTCTTTTTCTGGAGAAGATGAAGTTGTAATAATTATTTTTTACATATTATGGTCTATAACCAATAGATGGTCTATATTAAAATGATATACTCCTTTGTCTAAATAAATTACACTAAAAATTAAATTAAATATTTAACAAACTGAATTTAGGCATCACAACATTATAATGTACAGTATAAAAATGGATATTCATTTAGAGATTTGATTAAAACATGCATTTAGTGGTGATTTTAAAGATGGACTGTAAGAGAGAATTACGTGATGGTAAATATAATCTAAATGTAAAAAAATAGAGTAAATCAGCATTAATTAAATATCCAATTTTAAACAATACTGCTAGATTAAAACGGCTGATGATATATCAGTATCCAGATGCTTTTGAGGACTAAACAATGTATTCTTTATATTTAATATTGTACATCAAAACAACATACATAAGATAGTGATTTTTTTATGTTGTTTTTATTAACACTCTTTTATTCGCTTCAACATCTTTCAAAGAAATATTGCTGTTTAATATGGGTTATTCTTGGTGTGCTCCATGATGGCCATCAGGGCCAGCCAGGTCTCCTCAGCAGTCGGGACGATCTGATTGGCTGGCAGGATGAAACCATAGCGACCAGTGTCTCTCAGCTCAAAGGTGTAGGAGTACTTGATGCCCTGATCATAAGTCCAGTCAATAGTGCCTCCACTGGCTTGGTCTGTGAACAAAACAGAGATTGTTAGCAGGGTAACCGTGATCCAAAACTAAAATAAAGTGACTCTTATTAAACTTACAGATGGTGGTAATGATGCTTCCATATCTGTAGCTAGTGTTGTACAATGACTGCAGCTCAGAGATGGCCTTTCTAGAGAGCTCATGCTGAAGAGACAATAAAGAATAAATATTAAATGTTGTTAAATAAATCTAAAATGGTGTGTTTCCACATGCATACCAGTTCAGCCTGGTCCTGGGAAGGAGTGCTCTTGTATCCATATGGATACAGAAGCATCTGGGAATAGCTGTGGATGGACACAAAGGCCTTGAGGTTGCCGTGAGAGTTCACAAAGTCCACAATGGCCTTGACCTCTGGCTCGGAATGAGCACTGGGTCCATGGTAAGTCTCAGTGCATGGGTTACCGCTGGATCCAGGGCCTATAGATGAAAAACAGACAATTACAAGAAACTATTACACACTCTTTAAATCTTTACAACCCCTTAAAAGTTACAAGTAACATTATTTCTCTACCAGTACCCAGATGGCCAACAACTTCAATGATGAAAGCATCTCACCTCCAAAGCCAGCATCCCAGTTTCTGTTGGGATCAACTCCAACACAGCTGGAGCCAGGATTTGGCTTTCTGGTTTTACGCCACATGCGGTCCTTAAACAACCAATTGCATTCCACAAGAAAAAATGCAAATCTCATGAGAATATTGTTCTGTTAAAGTGAATGTGCATGTAATGTCTTCCATGCATCAAACTCACACTGCTGTGGGTGTAGGCGAAACCATCAGGGTTGGTGACGATCTCCAAGAAGATATCATAGTTGTTCAGGATGTCGGTGAGGACGGGGTCACGTCCGTAGTCAGTCACAATCTGGTCGACAAAAAAATACATTGGTATAAATGTTTGATTCAGTTATGTTGTCGAAGATTATATTCCAGAATTTCAGATGACCTTCTTGGCAAACCAGATTCCGCTGGCCTGGGTGACCCATTCTCTGGAGTGGATGCCAGTGTCAATCCAGAGACCTGGACGGTTCGCTCCAGTGCTGAACTGAGTGACAGGATATTAGTCATAATGAACAAGTGGAAATATCATTTATCCTGGGATTTATATTACTTACGCTGCATGCATCCCAATTAATAAAATTCTACATTAAACACCACATTAGAAATTGTAAAGCATCAATTTTCAGCAAGTAGTATAGCAGTGAAATAAAATTGCATCTTGATACCACCTTATTAGCATCTATAACTAAAATTGTTATAATAAAAATCATTATTAGTTAACTGAAATCATAGCATAATCAGGTGGTGTGCA
Source organism: Pimephales promelas (assembly GCF_016745375.1). The sequence continues at coordinate 1,377,087 of NW_024121477.1, forward strand.
CTAAGTTTTTACTATTGGCATAACACTATGATTTGGGACACACTAATCTGGCATATACTGTAGATATGAGCAAATTGGGATTAAATAATGTATTTCCATCTCTATTAAATCCTGCCATAGGCTACGTAATAAGACAAGTTTTCTAATAGTACAATAAGCACAAATAATATAAGATTGTTATTGATTGTGAATCGTGGCCTACCTTCAGGACGTTCAAGGGACGGCTCTCATAGCTCTGACCAATCACAATTTTGCTGACCAGATTACTGTGTTCTGCCACAAGCATGTCTATGAAAGAGTAAATCTGCAAACAGTATGGTCAAGATCAAATGCATGGATGTACGTAAAACTACGTTCTGTTGGCTTAAACTTACTGAAGTCATAAACAAATTTGATACAAACAATTTTATAGTACAATAAAAATACATAGTTTCTTTGAAAAGGCTGATTTTGAAAGTTTAATGTCTTGTAAAGCTATTGAATTAAAGCTGCACCACTCACAGAGTCCAGGTCATGGTAGGTGGTGTAGACAAAATCATCGGTACTTCTCGGAAAGGTGCGAAATTTCACCATCTCGCGTTCCTCATCATCCAGCAAATCCTTAGGTTACAGAAAGCCATCAAATAAGTATAAGGATTTTTCAGTTTTTTTTTGTTCGACCACAGCTTTGAAATAGTCCCACCTGAACATCCTCAATCATGACATTATACTGGATCTGATTGTATGCCAGGAAGGCCCTGACAGCCTGGAGGCTGTGAAAGGGGACACGAACATCCACAGGCAGGGACTCGTGAACGGGCTCCATCCAGAAGTCCAGCTGAACACAGAAAGATGCAGTACATTATATAATATAATGTGAGTATATTTTAATCTATATATAATAGTATATATAAATAGCCGTGTTTATTTATTACACTGCAAATGCACAGATCTGATCTTTTGACCCGCCTGTTTACCCGCCGGTTGACATGACTGGTTTCCGATATCGGCGTTTAGCCTACATTCATCGTCTGGTGTTGTTTAAAGCCGTTTGAAGCTGCACTGAAACTCTCATTTGGACCTTGAACCGTTTGGTTCCCATTGAAGTCCATTATATGGAGAAAAATCCTGGAATGTTTTCATCATAAACCTTAATTTCCTTTCGACTGAAGAAAGAAAGACATGGACATCTTGGATGACAAGGGGGTAGGTAAAATATCAGCAAAAGTGATTGTCAGTGATCGCTTTACTATGCAAATGGTAGATCCTCTGGTTTTGGCCTTTCTAAAGTTCTCACCTCAATAAAAAAGCTGCGAGCGTACTGTGTACAGGACACATCTGCTTCTAATAAACAACATTAAAAAGCTATCTTTGTGGGCAAATTTGTCACTTTTGCCTTGTGGTGGCTTGGAATTTAAAGGGGAATCAGGTTGGCCTATAAGTGTTTAGACGTAGGTTGAATGTCCAGATGTCGGATATACATCTGATTTAAAATAAAAAAACATTTGGAAGTGGCTCAGATCGGATGCGAAAAATCGGATCTCGTGTGGGTTTTTTGTGGGTTTTGTCAGATCAGATGTATTGTAGCTTACTAGCTTTTATTGTTATTGTTATAAATATAGCAATATAACAATGTTATAAATATAAATAAAATATTATATATTAATAATAATTTATAATATATTCATATAAACTTCTACTATCATTTAGCAGCTAATGCTATTCAAACAATGATACAAATCTAAGTACAGTCACTGTTATCCAACAAATCTGAAACAATCAAATGTGGGCTTCACAAACACTTACCCCGAGTGTCTGTTCAGGGAGTTCCTTCAGGAGAGAAATCTGCTCTGCATTTTTTGCAGTGATCCGAAGAACCTGGTCTCTGTAGAAACATTTATACAATTTCTTTAGCTTCAATATTCAGAATAAAGAGTATAGTATTTTGCATGGTTTTTAGATAAATAGAACAGAAATGGCACATAGGGAAATCAAAGTTTGTTTCTTAGCTGCTAGTATATCATAGGAGAATATGATAACACATTTATTTATAAACCGAGAATTTGAAAGCATAAAGTAAAGGATACTTGGAGACATGAGAACTCACCCCTCAAAAGTCACTTTGCCAAATACGGCCACAAAAAGAGCCGCTAGAACCAGTAACCCCTTCATCTTGCTGCTTGAAGTGAAGTTTCTCATTGTAAGCAACCCCTTTATATATAGGCCTACTATCATGGTGGTGATTATGACTGGATTTGAGGAGCTAACAGGGTCAGGGCTCAGACAAACCTGCTGCTTTGGTTCTCACAATCTTATAAAACACTTATGGAGTTTAAAGGGATGAGAACATCGCATCTGTTTTCTCTCCTGTTTCTTAATAATATAGCAACTTGCAGTTCTTTTTTCAAGTCACTGTAAAATGAGGAGGTAAACTGGAAATTCAGTCTAAACAGTTCATATTTTACGACAATCTTTATATTTGTATGTCTTTTATGCAAACCTATATTTGTTTTCTGGGATATTTTGATGTTTTGCGAATATTGCTGATGTAAGTTTTGTAGAAATTATGAGAGTAACCTATAATCTATATTAATTTAAAAAAAAAATATTTTTTCCTTTTGGTTTAATAAATGTATGGCATTCTTATAATGCCATATAAATGCTATTTGGACTAGGGAGGAAGTTTTGAGTTATTTTACTGTAAAAGATTCATAAAATATCTAATTGAATTAATTATAGCTAATACGTATTTATGGCTCATAACCATGAATGGTCTATTAAAATGATATACTCTTTTGTATAAATAAATTAATAAATAAAACACTAAAAACTAAAATAAATTGTCAATAAAGTGAACTTAAGCATCACAACATTATGAGAAATTGAATATTCATTTTGAGATTTGCTAAAGATTACATTTAACAGTGTCATTAAAGTTAGTGTTTATAAAGATTTTTTATAAGAGACCATTTAGATGATGAAAAATATAATCTAAATGTAAAAATAGAGGAAATCAGCAAGCACAATTAAATATCCGATATTAACCGATGCTGATAAATTAAAAAAAAATAACGCCTGATAAATTATATTAAACAGATAAATCAGTATCCAGAAGCTTTTTACAGCTGAACAGCATATTCTTTATATTTGTTAATGTATATCAAAGCAACATCCAAGATGGTGCTACTTCATGTTGTTTTTATTGACACTCTTTCATCCACTTTGACACAAAAGAAATATTGCTGTATGTTTAATATGGGTTATTCTTGGTGTGCTCCATGATGACCATCAGGGCCAGCCAGGTCTCTTCAGCAGTCGGGACGATCTGATTGGCTGGCAGGATGAAACCATAGCGACCAGTGTCTCTCAGCTCAAAGGTGTAGGAGTACTTGATGCCCTGATCATAAGTCCAGTCAATAGTGCCTCCACTGGCTTGGTCTGTGAACAAAACAGAGATTGTTAGCAGGGTAACCGTGATCCAAAACTAAAATTAAGTGATTCTTATTAAACTTACAGATGGTGGTAATGATGCTTCCATATCTGTACCTAGTGTTGTACAATGACTGCAGCTTGGAGATGGCCTTCCTGGCTAGCTTATGCTGAAGAGACAATACAGAATTAATATTAAATGTTGTTAAATAAATCTAGAATGGTGTGTTTCCACATGCATACCAGTTCAGCCTGGTCCTTGGCAGGAGTGCTCTTGTATCCGTATGGATACAGGAGCATCTGGGAATAGCTGTGGATGGACACAAAGGCCTTGAGGTTGCCGTGAGAGTTCACAAAGTCCACAATGGCCTTGACCTCTGGCTCAGAATGAGCACTGGGTCCATGGTAAGTCGGAAAGCACGGGTCACTGCTGGATCCAGGGCCTATAGATGAAAGTATTACATACTATAAATCTTTAGAGCCCCTTAAAATTTACTAGTAATTTCAATGCACACTTCAGAAATTCTACTGTAACTTTGGAGCCAACTACACACCAGTCATTAGAGTATTAGACTGTCTCCTTAATATCTGCTAAAACTTTATTTTGTTGGTCCCCCAACAGACATTCTACTGTAAGTAATTTTGCAAATTCATGTCAACTTATTCTACTAACCCAAACCTAATAGTCTAGTACTGTAATTGCAAAGTTACTTGGTTAGTAGAATGTTTAAAGTGGATTATCGAAATAAAGTTTATTTTAAGGTTGGTCTGCTTCATTGGACTACCAGTACCCGTCAACGTCAAAATAGTTGAGATGCAATCAATTCAAAGACACACACACACCTGCCCCAAGACATGGGCCTTAAAGTACAACTTCAATGATGAAAGCATCTCACCTCCAAAGCCAGCGTCCCAGTTTCTGTTGGGATCAACTCCAACACAGATGGAGCCAGGGTTCGGCTTTCTGGTTTTACGCCACATGCGGTCCTTAACCAAACAGATTCGCAAATGAAAAGCAATCAGTTGGGATTTATTCCCAAAATATTACTGTTCTGAGTTGAATGTGGAGCTGAAGTTATCCAGCCATCAGACATCAAACTCACACTGCTGTGGGTGTAGGCGTAACCATCAGGGTTAGTGACGATCTCCAAGAAGATATCATAGTTGTTCAGGATATCGGTGAGGACGGGGTCACGTCTGTAGTTGGTTACGATCTGCACAATTCCTGCTCCATTATACCAATTCATCTTTTTTTTTTTTGAAAAGCATCTTTGTATTTGCTGAGTCAAGAATAAATAGCTTTACCTTTTTGGCAAAACAGATTCCGCTGGCCTGGGTGACCCATTCTCTGGAGTGGATGCCGGTGTCAATCCAGATACCTGGACGGTTCGCTCCAGTGCTGAACTGAGTGAAAAGACATGATCACAATTGAAAAAAGTGTGATTATATTACACATCCGACATTTAAACACACATTTGGAAAAGTATGAGATTCAAAATCTCTTTTGAAACACACTGTAAAAAAATATTGATGGTTTAACTTAAAAAAGTAAGTAACCTGGTTGCCTTAAAATTTTAAGTTCATTGAACAGGAAAAAGTGAGTTAATACAATAAAGGAGATTAATTTAACCATCAGAAACTTTAAAATTATATGTTATCTGAACTAAATGAATTATTTAAGTTGATTTGACAAAAGAAAAAATTTTGTGATTACTACACTGTAAAAAAAATTGTTGGTTTAACTTAAAAAAGTAAGTAACCTGGGTTGCCTCAAAATGTTAAGTTTATTGAACTGGAAAAAGTAAGTTAATACAATGAAGTAGATTAATTTAACCATAAGAAACTCAAAATAATAAGTTATCTCAACTAAATAAATTATTATAAAGTTGATTTGACAAAAGAAAATATGTTGTGATAACAAATCTTGAAAATATTTTTTACACTGTAACTGTAAACGATGTGCTTTAGGAGCGCTATGAAAATTCCTTTGTTTTGAGCAAAGCGTTTAATTCTACACAACACTGACTCAGCCAGTGGCTTGAGTTGTGGGTGAGACTATACGTGCATTCACGCCATAACTTGTATTACCACATGACCACTGTATCACCGGACAGCTGCAGATTAATTTAGGCCAGGGGTGTCCCAGCTCCTGGAGGGCCACTGTCCAGCAGAGTTCAGCTCCAACTCCATTTAAACATACTTGAACCTGAAAACCTCCAGGCAGCCTTGATAAGGCAAGTTGGAGCTAAACTCTTCAGGACAGTGGCCCTCCTGAGTTAGGACACCCCTGATTTAGGCATTGATAGTGTTTCCAATGCGTATAATTCCCAATCTGACGCCGTAAACAGCTCAAGGTAGGACGTCAAGTGTTTTCATCTTGAAATTACGGTAATTTCGGCATGGCGTGAATGTGTTTGCTCGTTCGAATTTCACATATCCAGTAATAGTAGGTGGTGCTAGTGATCCAGAAACAAATGCATTACAAACAACACTGCACATAATTATTTATCATGGCCTACCTTCAGGACGTTCAAGGGACGGCTCTCATAGCTCTGACCAATCACAATTTTGCTGACCAGATTACTGTTTTCAGCCACAAGCATGTCCATGAAAGAGTAAATCTGCAAACAGTATGGGCAAGATCAAATTATTGTAGATTTTTTTGTGTAAAATTGTTAAAAATATACAACAGGTAATGAAAGTCTGAAAAACATAAGAAACTCACAGATTTCAGGTCATGGTAGGCGGAGTAGACAAAGTCATCTGTACTTCTTGGAAACGCATTATATTTCCCCATCTCACGCTCTTCATCTTCCAGCAAATCCTTATGGTGTAAGAAGAATGGTTTTATTGTGGAGTACATACAAACACAAGAGAACATGTGAATGTGTTGTTGTTAAAGAATTAAAATATCAACTTCACAGGCCTATTAGTGTTATATTTTAAGTTTGGTCAAAAAAATTATTTGGGAACCTCTGGTGTAACCAATGAATGGGTGTTGTATTATTGTTTATCGTCTAAAATATATTAAAATCATAGTCAAAAAGTTAAGTAATATTAGTTGTGTTTTTTATCTCCAGTAATTTTCCAACCTGGACATCCATAATCATGACTTGATACTGGATCTGATTGTATGCCAGGAAGGCCCTGACAGCCTGGAGGCTGTGAAAGGGGACACGAACATCCACAGGCAGGGACTCATGAACGGGCTCCATCCAGAAGTCCAGCTGAACACAGAAGGAAACAAGGATATCTGATGTTCACAGTTTCCTAGTTGAAATACCAAATGCATTTGAGAAACATAAAACATGTAAATATCTGGTTTTGGTGTGAGAATTACCCCAAAATGCCCCTGTTCAGAAAGTTCCTTCAGGAGAGAGATTTGCGCCTCATCTTTTGCGTTGATCCGAAGAACCTGGTCTCTGACATCATCAACACCATATGTTTAATTATGTTTTTACATGAAATGACTGGTCACTTTCTGTAAAGCTGCTTTGAAACAATATGTATTGTGAAAAGCGCTATACAAATCAATTTGAATTGAATTGAAATGTGGCGTTTCATTATATTTCAAGATATCCTTTTCAAGATATATTTTTTTTAAATATGAAAATTGTATTGTCCATTTAAGCCACAAATAAACTCACCTCTCGAACGTCTTTTTGGCAAAATCAGCCACAAACAAAGCACCTAAAAATAGTAATCTGTTCATCTTCTTACATACAGTAGAACTATCAACATTAAAAAGCATGCTTTATGTTCTGTCACTGTAGTTTTTACCATGTTGACCCTCCTCCTTAACACTCAGCCACAGCTTCCTCCTAATACTATTAAAGGGATAGTTCACACAAAAAATTAAATTCTGTCATCATTACCTCACCCTCAAGTTGTTTAGAAATTGTTTGAATTTTTTTCTTCTGCATAAACACAAAAGAAAATAGTAGGTGGGACTCACTGACTTCCATAGTTTGAAAAAATAACTATCGAAGTCAATGGGGCCCATCAACTGTTTGGTTTCTGACATTCAGATTGAGCTCTGCTGACAGTTTAGTAAACTCGGTGTCCATGATCAAGAAACCAGTTAGAGATTGTTTGAGCTTTGTGAGATGTGTGTTATCTTGCTGGAAGTAGCCGTCGATGTACACTGTGGTTATAGAGGGATGGATATGGTCAGCAACAATACTCAAGCTGTGATGTTAAACTTTGCTTAGTTGGTACTAAGAGGCCCAAAGTGTGCCAAGAAAACACCCCCACATCCTTACACCACCAACACCTATTCACATCAGACCAAAGTAGATGTGAAAGATGGGTTTAGACATCACCAGAGTAATCAGAATGGTAAAACACCAACAGAAAAACATACAGTCCAATCACTGACCGAGCAAGCAATAATATCAGACAGCTTGTCTAAGATTATGTCTATGAGTAAAGGAACTTGACTCACTCGACATGGCTGTTTCAGCACTTTAACAGATCATTTGGTCATTAGCAGGTCTTAAAATTAGGTAAATAGAACCTCATAAACAGCAACAAATTACATATTTTTACACAGTGTCATGATTTATTTAACAAAAATAAAGCCAAAATGGAAAAGCCATGGGTGCCAAGCAGCAACATGGTGCGTCAACCCAGATCCGGCCCACATCTACACATGGATTCCACACGGCACAGATGTGGGCTGGATCTGGGCCGACACTATGCTAACACCCTATGATTCAATTGCTTGTAGGCCACTTCTGTCTCTTGCATCATACGTTGTGGAGGTTAAGTGCAATGTTGCGGTTTGTGGAAGGAACTGAAGCAACGTTGTAAAGCCAAAATTCCTCCACAATGATGCGAGAGACTGATACTGTCAAACAGAAAACGATTCTTTCAACTTAATACATTTTGAATTAAATAAATGCAATTTTGCATATTACATTTAAATTTGAATATTGCTATCCATTTGCTTCCGTAGAGTAGAACTAGAGATACTGCCTCTCTGGCTGTGACCTTGTATTTGAGGTGGTAATGGAAAGGCAAACCTGCTGCTGTAGTTCCCACAATATTGTTCAAAGTTAATGCTGGAGTGAGAGGAATGCAGCTGTTTTCCCTAAATGTTACTTATAGCAACATAAGCTAGTAAATGTAATCAATAGGCCTCAGCTGGTATTGCCTGAAATCAGAATCTCCCCGATTCTTGTTAAAAACAAGACCAAATCAACAAGTCATGTGTCCTTTGGGGCATATGCAAAAGTATTGGTGTAGTCCTTTCTTATATAATAATAAATTAATAGAGAGCAGTTGCATTTATACCCAAAACGTTATCTGATAAGGTCTTATACAGGTCAAGATAACCAATCCTGGTAATCATTTACATCTCGAGTTTTCTTATCTGCAGCACCTCATAATAATTCATATCCTGACAGGAGAGGCACACCTAAATGATAAATAATCTATCTATCATCTGATTTGATATTATACAAAAGACAAAAATATTTTATTTTAAACAATAACATTTTATTTATAATCATTTCAAATTAATATCTAAATTAAATAATCGCATAAATATTTAAAAATGAAGCTATGAAATCCACGTGACGTCACGCACAGCATAACAGTGAAAATACAGTAGACTATTAGTATTCATTTAGCGACCTATGCGCGATTATTTCGATTTGTACTGTAACTTTGACATGTCATGCTTGGCTCTTATTGGTGGTTCTCATGGACATCCCTGCTTCTATTGGTTGAACAGCGCACATTGACAATGAGCGGAAGTCTCAGAGAGGGGCAGAGGTAGACTGTCCCGTTCAACAAAAGTGATCCTTCAGGCAAAGTTGCCGGTGGGAATAGAGTCAACGCTTATTATCAAATCTAAACAAGCTCGACAGGAATGGAGATCGAGAAAGAAGTTAAAAAGGTACGCTTATTAAACTGGTCATGGTTCAAAGGGTTAGTTGCTGAAACATTCGGCAACGCCCAAGTTAAAGGTAAAGCCACTTCCATTGTTATACATGGCGAAACATTTGGTATAACCTATGGGTAACTTATAACGACTGTTGCTTACGAGCTAATGGTTAAAAACCTTGGTTACATTTATTAAGAAATGGGAAGTGGTCATTAATAGGAAGTAAAACATAGGAGGAGGATCCTTGTCCCTTTTTATTTGATAGGAAAAAAATGAATGGGAGTTGATGAAGCCAATATATTTCATTTTTTCCATATTGTAAACAAACTGGAAGATGTTATGATTATGAAATGTTATATGCCATTCTGCAGATACATTCACTTTTCTTAACGTTCTTCGCACATTGCAGTTATTCAACCACAAGCCAAGTTGCAATATGTTGTGACATGCAAGGTACAGGAAAGAAAGAAGTGTCTTTTTGCAAGACGAGGATGTAAAGATGTAAAGTTCCACTTTTTGACAGTTTAAAGTTATAGTTCAACCCAAAATTATAATACTACTGTTATTTACTCACCCACATGTTGTTCTAAAGCAGTACATCCTTTCTTTCTTGAAACACAAAAGATACTTTGAAAAATGTTTTTTAAAGACAGTGAATGATGACTGTAGATGCTGAAATTGAATCTAAATAATTTGTTCAATTCAGAATGGTCCAGTTGAGTTCAACTTGCTTATTCATTGATCCATTCAACACAATTGCTTTATTACTTTAATGATACTTTTATGGCACCTTTGCATGTATTTTAAAGCTTGAAAGTTCATTTTTTTCACATGGAAAAGTGTCCAACAGTCTTCAGAGCATTGTATTTTTGCGTGAAACATGTATATAACATTTCCACATTTTTACGCCACTAAGTGTACTAAGAGTTTACATTTGTAATTTTTAAAGCATCTTTAAGATGCAATATTTTTCGCCTGCCAAATCTTTGCAAGAACTGCAAAATTGCCATGTGTTAAAAGCAATAATTGAGCCTTGCGCTAGTGTTGCTACAGGATAAATAACAGTAGTTACAGGTTTATGCCACCGTGGGCCTCATAGTTTTGCTGTTCAACAGTAACTCCTCAGATCTGGAGGGATCTCTTCGTATTTAGGGAAAAAAAAATCCCTCCAGGCATTCTCCATCTTGATAAATACTTGACCTTATAAGGCGGTCTTCCAGCTCAGGAGGTTTACTGTTGAGAAATGCTGAGACAGGAATGAATTTTATAATCTAAATATTAGAATTATACCAAGTGAATAGACTGGTGTCAGACTCTTTTCTTTCCTTTAATTATGTAAATTATGTCCTGCTTCAAACTGAAGTGTTTTTGTAAAGTCTTTTATTTTGTCCTAAATAGTAAGCACTCTAAGGAGAAAAAAATACTTTTTATGACATCAGCCTCTTTGATTCTTGTCTGCTTGTCTTATGAGAAACAGACCAAAGAGAAATGCAATTTCACCTGTGTTGAATTTGGCACAAGTAAAGCATACATGAAGTGTGAGAGAACCTTCCACGAATAGAGGTGTAACCATACCCTCATGTCACGATTCTATACATATCACGATATGATATTATTGCGATACTCCAAGACATGGTAAAAGATTAACAAAAAAATGTACTGTTGATTAAAATGCTAACTTTGATATATTACATTGTGGGTTTAAATGAATAGGCTTAAACTCGGTGCTTGTAACCCAATGACAATGGCGACACCAGAATAACAATTTTCATGATTCTGAAGCTGAAAATACACAATTATTTAGACGAATATGCTTGGACTCTGTCACTGACTAGATATAGGACACTTTTACTGGTAACATCAGACATTTGGCATTATCAGGACCCATATTGCATTATTATACATTATAATCAACATTATGTATAGTAGTTTAATGTAGTACTGACACTAAAACATTTTCTCACACAGTAATTTTTATTTTGGGGGAACTATCCACGATACATAGCTTCACTATCCACGATACGTATTGTAGCATTTTTGTATTGCGATATATTGTGGCAGGATATATTGTTACACCCCTATCCATGAACATGTTAGATGTTGGTCTTTTCTCTTTTATAAATAATTGGAAACACAAATGTTTTATTTTTATGAATTTGGGGGTGGGACTATGTTAGAGAAGAAAGAAACAATACTGAATAATAATAATAATTTGATCCAAAAATACATGCTAATCTTAATATATGCTGAATTTGCGAACCTTTTACCGGTTTTGGCATAGATTATTAATTTAGGCCTTTTTATTATTGTTGGAATTGGAAAATGATGCATTATATATACAGTATACAGTCTTACAATTTGATATAGGCCGAGTCTTTTTTCTTTCTTTTTTTTGTTAATTTTTTTTTGGAGTAAACGGTCATTACTCCAGTCTTCAGTGTCACATGATCCTTCAGAAATGATTCTAATATGCCGATTTGATGGTCAAGAAACATTTCTTATTATTATCAATGTTGAATATCTCCTTCAGGATTCTTTGATGTATAGAAAGTTCAAAAGGACAGCATTTATTTGAAATGAAAATCTTTAGTAACACAAAAATCTTTACGATCACATAAATGCGTCCTTGCTGAATAAAATGATTAATTTTTTTAAATGATTAATTTAATATCTCCTGAGGTTGATAATACAATTTTCTGATGGTTCCGCACATCCTTTCACTGGTAATTTGTTTTTAAAACAAAATAAGAGTTTCATACCAAATTTGTGAAAAGTGCCTGATGGTTCATTAAAATGCCATAAACTAGTGTTGATTTCTCCAATGTGTCTTTATGCATTGTTTTGGCAGATAACCCTGGGCCATGAGATAGGAGCCGGAGCTGCCTGTCTGAAATGCAAGGACAAGTGTGAAGGCTTTGATCTTCACTTCTGGCGGTTTGTACTTCCTTCCTTCCTATGAATTTGTGTAGTGATGTTATTCATGCTTGTGTTTTTTTTTTACTGTGAGATCTGTGTAATCATGTTTGGGCTATAATTGGTTTGACCTCTCTGTTTTTATCCATCATCTTCTTGAAAAACACGGCAACATGCAGAACCAGATCTATCTGACAAATATGGCAAGAAAAGTGTCAAGCTGAGAGAGCTCTGGCCATTAGCTGCACTCCACCAGTTTTTCTGAAGCGAGAGTCAGAGGTGCCAAATGCCCCTGCCAAAGCTCTATCGCTACAGCATGCCATTCCCGAGCGCCCTCGTGGGGTTTCAGGAATTCTTTGAATGAAAAGACGTCAACGTGGAGGTCATTGGATGCAGAGCCAGAGACTTCATCTTATTGTTTGTTTCTATGCAGTAGAGATGGGAGACTAGCCATCCAGTGGCTGAACAGAATTAGTGACATCTGAGTGAGAGTAAAGTGACTCAGACAGGCGTAGGCCCACTTCCTGTTCCTCGTCTTTTCGTTTGTAAAACGCTTTGGGTAAAAAACATCTGTGCTTTGGATCACTGACATGCTGAGACATTTCTTTTGGGTGAAGATAAAACCTCTTTGGATTTGTGGCTACGATTTATTGTAGCATTTCCAAAGACCATCATTCTCTCTGCTTGGCTCTTTTTGTTATGTTAAACAGCTCCAAGTGTCCTTAAAAGGGGCCATGTTCTACTTTTGTAGTATTTTATTTTCTTCCCTTATAATGTCAGGGTGTCTTGCACCAAAAAGTCATAATTTAGTTTCCCTAATTATCCTCTCGCTGACCCTGCGTTCACAATAGCTAGGTTTCCATTCAAAGTTGTGAATGTAACTTATGTGAGACGCCTCACATGATTGTCCTTCAATAATATCCTTATTGGATAAAAAATATATCCGCCTCAATTGAGCGCATACATTTTTATGCAATATGCTGAAATTCACGTAAGAAATTGGTGGATGGAAAACAAAGCATAGCTAATTACAGTGGTTTGAAGCAACAAAGTGACCAGAATGCATTCATTTTCCATTCAAATTGTCAAGAAAGAGTTGACAGGTCTCATTGAATGTTGACAGGTCTCATTGAATGCAACACAATATGGGTTATTTATTTAATTTTGCGGTAAAAAATTAAAATCATGACGAAAGGGTTTCAGTATGTAACCCGTGTTGTTCTTTTTCCAAGTAATCACTGAATACTCTGTGCATGCCGTAACTCGACGTGCACAGCAATCCAAACTAGTGTTATCAGACTCTTAACTTAACAAAACAGACATAACTCAGGGAGACAGCTCATCCTACTGTAATAATACACTACTCTCATTCTCTATCAATCACTGTTTTGTTTTTTCCCAGTATGCGGTCCCATCAGGATTCTTCAGTAAATAAAGAGGGTTCTAAAGATCAGCATTTATTTGCTTTTATATTCTTTTACTGTCATATTTAATCAATTTAATACATCCTTGAATAAAAGTATTCATTTAATTCCAAAAAGAAAAACCGAACTGACCGCAAACCTTTGAATTGTAGTGCTTGGTTTAAAGGGATACTCCACTTTTTTTGGAAATAGGCTCATTTTACCACTCCCCCAGAGTTCAACAATTGGGTTTTACCGTTTTCTAATCCATTCAGCTGATTTTCTGGTATTTAGAAGAATATCAGTAACCAGACAGTTTCTGGTCTCATTGACTTCCATAGTATATTTTTTTCCTACTATGGCAGTCAATGAGACCAGAAACTCAACTGTTTAACTCTGGGGGAGTGGTAAATGAGCCTATTTCCAAAAAAAAAAAAAAGTGGAGTATCCCTTTAAGTGTTCACCCCAAAATAAAAATTCTGTCATTCTCTGTATCAGAAAGATTTGCCGAAACTGCAAATGCGGCGTTGAGGACCATGACGTGCAGCTCGAGACGGAGGAGAATAAGAAGGTGGGAAGGCTTTTTGAGGACACCAAGTACACAGGTCTCATAGCCAAGCTGAAGAGAGATGGCATCCCGTCTTATAAAGGCAACCAAGTCACATTCAGAATCCCGGCAGCCTCCATCAGCACTGCTACTCCTGTTCCTGCTTCCGCTTTTGTCCCCGGCTCCAGCCAGATCTACACCCCCAACGCTCAGTCCACTCATGCCCCACCTGGTGCTGCCACTGCGGTCCCAGGAGCGTCGATTCACTCCCCTACAGCCCCAGCAACAGGCCGTACTGCCTCATCAGGAACAGGCCATACTGCTGCTTCAGGAATAGGCCATAGTGATGCATCAGGAACAGGCCGTACTGCTGCTTCAGGAATAGGCCATACTGCTGCTTCCGGGACAGGCCATATTGATACATCAGGAACAGGCCGTACTGCTGCTTTAGGGACAGGCCATAGTGCTTCCATCCCATCTAAAGGCCGTGGTGCTGCCACTACTGCTGTCCCAATACCCACTGCAGTGCCTGCCAAGACCGATGTGGTTAAGTCCGTTACTTATGAATGGGCTCCACCTGGGATCAACCAAGGCTTGGTAATTCTCTTAATCTTAAAATCATATGCTATGATTTACTATACATTATATTTCAATTAAGTTTATATCTAATATTATATATCATTTTTATTTATTCAAACTTGTGTGAGCTTGAGGGTCAGTTTGTAGTTGTACTATGATACTTGGATCCAATAGAGGTCACTGTTCACTTCTTTTTTTGTAGACCGCCCTCTTGAAAGTTTGGAAAACGTTTGTGCTCTCCCAATATTTTGATTGTCTTAATATATAAAATGCTGAATACTAGAAGTAGTATTTTTTTATATAATTTAGCTGATACTTAAAAATGAGGAAAAAACTGAAATTTAAAATATTTGCATATACCTACTTTTTTACTTAAAAAAACATTATTCTTCAGAAAAGAATATAAAAATGCATGTTCTTCTGGTTTTAATTAAAAACTTTTAATTAAAATCACGATAAATCGCATCCAAAATAAAAGTATATGTTTACATAATAAATGTGGGTGCACTGTGAATAATTATTTTATATATAAATACACAAACATGCTTGTATATTTAAGAAAAAAATATTATTTATATATAAAATATTTGTATTTATATATAATAAACTATATGTAAATCTATATACAGTATATACATGAAAATATTTCTTAAATATATACAAGCATGTGTGTGTATTTACATATATAAAATAATTATACACAGTGCACCCACATTTATTATGTAAACACAAACTTTTATTTTGGATGCGATTAATCGTGATTAATCGTTTGACAGCCCTATTAAAAACATTCTTTGAGTAATAAAAAGTTGCACCTTTCATTAAGAAAAATCAAGCTGACCATTATTTATATATATATATGAAGAGTTCAGATGCAAAAGCCTCTAAGTGCCATTTAAAATTTTCTTCTAGAATGATCATTTTTATCAAGCTTGTATATTTAAGTTCAGTGATTTCACTTAAATGGCAATGATAATTACCTATTAATTGTTATTTAAGTGAAATTACTGAACTTAAATATACAAGTTTGATAAAAATCATCATTAAAGAAGCAAATTTCAAATGGCATTTAGAGGCTTTTGCATCTGAACTCTTCATATATATATACAGTATATATGAAAGGAATGGTTCACCAAGACAGAAAGTCCTGCCACTCCTTTGTCATTTATTTTTGAATACCCTGTTTCAATCAAAAATCCATCACATTAGAGAAGTCAAATAAGAGTGGCAAATCCCATTTCATTTTGACCAAAAAACATAACTTTTGTCCTCTCAGGCTCTGCTCTACATGGAACTTCTGCCTCCGGAGCGGCGACCCATCGCTGGTTCGGCGGGAGCAGATTACCGTAAGAAGCAGATGGCCAAGCAGCTTCCCGACCACGACCAAGACCCTGAGCGCTGCCACGAACTCTCACCCAGCGAGGTCAAGCAAATGCAGCAGTATGTCCGAAAGTACAAGGATGAGGCTTTGGGCATAGGCGACATCACCTTGCCCGAAGAGATGGGGCTGCAGGCCGAGGAGAAGGGCCCTCAATGTGTCGGGGCTGGAGGGAAGCCAGGGACACCAGGACTTAAAGGTGATGCTGTTGGTACAATGGGAAAAGTTGGCACCCCAGGGGCTGATGGAACTTCACTCAGTGGACCTGCTGGTAACTACGTAAGTAATAACGGTAGTAAACGACACCTATTGTGAATGTTGCTTGTCATGAATACTTTTCTCTATTACATACAAATAGCATCGGTAACCTTTTTATTATCATTATCCCTTTACATCTAAATGAATCTCAATCTCAATTATTTCCAGTTGAATGTCAACATCTATTAATGAAAAATCACCTTTGGAGTATTTATTTCCACCACATGTGCGCCACAGGAGTCGAATCATTCTTCAGTGCTTATCTCCAGATTCACTTGATTAATATAAGAGCGGTTCATATACTGCCAAGCCTGTGTTAGTCAGGCAGCTGGAATGAACGTTATGTTCTTCCAGAGATCTTCATAAATTACCACACTTAGTCCCTGTGGTTATGTTCGAGCTCGGGTGGATTTTTTCCTAAATCTATTGTAAGCGTCTGAAATCTCATGATGGAAACGCATGTATGCCATTAGCCTAATGTTGTTGGCCTTTTTAAAGGGATGGTACACCTAAAAATGAACATTGTGTGTGTCTCAACCTAATGTTGTTCTAAACCTCTATGTTGTTATTGTTGCCCTGGAACACATAAGAAGAATGTGAGATATGAAGTCATAAATGTGCATTGTAATAAAGTCATTAATATGGGGAATAGTCCTAAATATGTAAAATAATCACATTGTGAGTCATTTTAAAATATATATTGGCATAAATACAAGAAACTGAAAGTGAAATAAAGTAATAAATATGAGAAATAGTTATTATTGCATGCAATAATTGCATTTTGATAGTCATGAATATGCAAAATTGATTATCGGAAAAAGTAGAATTATGAGATATATAGTCATAAATGTTTGAAGTTAAGTTATGATTATGAGATTAAGTCCTATTGTGAGAAATAAAGTTAAGTATATGTAATATAATTACAACTTTATTTCTCATAAAGTTGTAAATACAAGATTTAAATTTATAATAATGAGAAATAGTTATATTATGATTTAAAGATCAATACATGTAATTATGTAGGCAATAGTTGCATTTTTTTGTGAGATATAGAGTAATTATATGATATAGTCACATTTTGTCATATAAAATAATGTAAATCTTGGGTCTACTCCTTTAGACTTGCTAGTTTTCATGTTAATTCCAATATTCATGTTTCACCTGGGATGATGAATTTTTAAAGTGAACCATCTCTGGTGTTTTTTTTATTATTTATTATTAATACCAACCTCCATTCACTTTGTGCCCCCCAAACCCCCTTTTATTCTTCATTGATGTTTATGCCAAGCTAAACTCATCACCGAATCTCTGCCCACAGTCATGTCACCGGTGCCAGCTGCCCATGAAGAAGGGTGAGCCGGCGGTTTACGCCGAGCGGGCGGGCTATGATAAACTCTGGCACCCTGCATGCTTTGTGTGCTGTAACTGCAGCGAGCTACTGGTGGACATGATCTATTTTTGGAAGAAGGATAAACTGTACTGTGGCCGCCATTATGGAGATAGCGAAAAGCCTCGGTGTGCAGGTTGTGATGAGGTGAGTGGAGGCAAAGTAATTCACATGGTCAATGTCACAAATTTGCTTACATTTTTTTAGCAACCTGGAAATATTTCAGAATCTTCAATAATGACTGTTTTAAATGTTTCAATACCTTAACTTTGATCATTTCCAGCTTAAATAAAAGGTCAATGGTGTAGCAATCGGCTCAATGAATGTACATTGTCCTATATGCCAAGTTCAAGGGTCCATTAAGAAAGATTGGTACAGTAAAAAAAGCTAGAAATTTGGATTTTGTTAGTGCAGTAAGTCTGCTATAACAGCCTTTTGTTTACTTTAATGCATCCTCTGTAAAAGCTGAGAAATAGCGCCGCAAAATGGGCTGATGGTGCAATAGGTGGCTCAGTGTGCTTATATGACAACTTCAATGGTTTTTTATAAAAATTGGTACAGTAAAGCATAAAAAAATTGGATTACCGATAGTAAAAAGTCATTCTGTCCACTTTAACGTATCCTCTGTGCCACCTCAGAAACCGCACCACAAATTGGGCTGATTGTGCAATAGGCGGCACAATATATAGTTCATGAAAAAAGATTGGTACAGTAAGTGCTGTTGATTTTCAATGTCATCTCAGATGTTTAGACCCCACCATATGTTTCATTTTAAAAGCTGAACAATTTTAAAATCTTTAACGCACAATTGTGTGTGTGTGGTCTCCAGCTCATCTTCAGTAATGAGTACACTCAGGCCGAGGGCCACGATTGGCACCTGAAGCACTTCTGCTGTTTTCACTGTGACTGTGTGCTGGCTGGAGAGACCTACGTCATGGAGAAAGACAAGCCTGTTTGCAAACCCTGCTACATGAAGAACCACGCTGTGGTAAAGAGAAGAAATTCCTTGCTTTCTCTCTCCCCCACTGTTTCTCTGCTCTATATGATTTTGAGGATCTTTCTTTCTATTGGATTTCTTTGTATCTTCCTCAGAATAGAATGTATACATGAACTATGACTTTTGCCTCAATAAACTCCGAATTACTAAATATAAGTATAAGTGCTAAATATAAGGACTAAAAATTATAGTAAATTACAAGTACTAAAAATAAAAATCCAATAACCTAGTAATTAGATAGATAGATAGATAGATAGATAGATAGATAGATAGATAGATAGATAGATAGATAGATAGATAGACATTTAGCTTTACAACCACTGTACAAGTATCATTCATGTCATGCTGAATTCCTGCTAAGCCTGGGCTATTAAAACTAACAGGCTCGGCATGTGTTTGCCAGCCATATTGGTTCAGGAGCAGGTGAAGGAGATTAAGGAAGTGCCAGTGACATGATAACCGGAGGAAAGGGAGGGTGGATACGCTTATAATGGAGTTGTGTGATATCGGACACTATTCTCTTTCAACGCCTGCATGTCCAGTGACACACAGCTCTTATGACTCATCTGTTAGACATCAGCTTAGTTTTTATATTTTATCATCTGTATATTATAATTAAAATAATATGTATAATAATTATTTACATGTACAATTATTATTTTTAATTATATAATTATATATTATATTGGTTTAATAATGACTTAAGCTTGCTTCCAAATAAGTTTGATTACAGGTGCAATCGCACTGGTGCATTCTGGGATGCCTTGCTGAAGGGCAATATCAAATATACATAAAATAAAAAATAAAAAATTAATTGTTATATTAACTCTTAAAATATGAATGAATGTTTAATGTAATTTAATAATTATACATTGAATATTATTTAGAATAAATATTCATATGCTCAAAAATTAATAAATAAATCATAATAATACAAAATATTAATATGCAAAATATACATATTTAATGTTTATTTAATATTTCCACTAGCTTGATTGTGTGCCTGTAACATATGTAAACAAAGACCTTTCTCACAAGTGTTATTTCAAACAAATACATTTACTATGATGTACTATGATGTAATTTTTCCATGTCCCTCTGTGTTCACAGTGTTGTGCGGCCTGTCAGAACCCCATCGAGCCTGAAGCTCAGCGCGTGGCGTATGGAGAGCACCATTGGCACGCTGAGCCCCAGTGTTTCCAGTGCTCCTGCTGCTCCAAGTGCCTTATGGGCCAGCGCTTTATGGCCCTGCAGGGAATGCTGCTTTGCTCCGTAGAGTGCAAGAAAAAGATCATGGCCTCATGAAGGAACACCTAGGAATTCTACATTATTTGGGAAAGTGCTCAGAGCACTGCTAACCAGTTTCTCCCTAATGCATTACTCATAAATATATACTCCCACTATTTTAGAAATGAATGTAGTTGTATGACCAATCTTCATTTTCATGTCATTTGAGATATAATAAGCAATATGGTGGATCAGCGGCTGATGAAACCAACTTAATAAGTGTTGTCAATGTCTTAATTATTAATAAGTTAGTATTAATAAACAGAAGCAATGATGGCTTTTGTTCTTTGGCTACTGAATTATCCAGTTTTTAGGTCTAAAATTGCACTTTATTTTTTCATAGCTTTCATTTATCATTTATGTAACCCAATAAATGTTTTGCAGTAAAATGACTGGATTATTTCTGCATCTTTCCACTTCTACTATGTATTGTTATTGTGACGTACAAGTTCGGGATCTCAAGGGACAGGCGTCACGTTCATGTTAACGTCTTGACCGTTTCAC
Organism: Pimephales promelas; assembly: GCF_016745375.1. Next base: position 1,397,638 of record NW_024121477.1, read on the forward strand.
ACCATTGAAAATTCCAATCTAGGCCGGCACTTTTGGGGAAAAGTTAGTCCTCTGTGTTTTTTCTTACACTTAAATGTGGAAACCGGGAACAATACAAGGAAGCCCGGTTCCATTGTCTCTAATGGTGGCGAACTTAAGACTGTGCTGTCATTTCCTCCCAACGTAATTGTCCACGGTTGCACGGGGGGCTACTGTTTCACCTCCCCTCACCTCACGCCACACTAGGGTGGAGTTTTCCAGCAGGGAATTCTTTCCTTCAGTGTCACCCCTCGTGCAGGAATTTATTTGCATGGTGCTTTCCCTGCCAAACATGAAGTGCACTTACTTGCACGCTTGCCTCCTTAGCACTTGTTTTCCCCATGAGCACTAACTGTGCAAGAGATATGATCTGTTGATTTGTAGCTCCCTGAGGTGATGAAACCCAGATGCAAAGTGTTGAGCGTCACTTCTGTTCAGCAAAATTATAGCACAGACCCCACACATGAAGAGTCAAGACAGGCCAGGGAGATGATCCAAATTCCTGAAGGATCCTAATGTGACAGCAGAAATGTGAGAGACAGGATCCTGGAATTGTACTCATTTGTCACAAAACTTGAGCTTTTTTTTTTTTTTTTTACAGACACTTGAGAAATGACAATAGCCCTATAGCAAAATATGGTTGTTAGATTAGGCCTCTCTTTCTGCCTATATACTGTATATTCTGGCTAACTGCAGTGATGTCTTTTCAGCTTTAAGTGTTTGTATAGACCATTTCACAAGATGTAAACAACACTGGTCCAGAAACACTTCCTGTTTCAGTTTGTAACTGTTTTCTTTATTTCACATGTAAAGAAAACATCTTAAAGATGTTTGTTTAACTTTTGATTCAGTTTTAAATGTTATGTTGGTTGTATTTTATCCCAGCTTTTATGTAGTGTTAAAAAACTGAAACAGGAAGTGCTTCTGGACCAGTGTTGTTTACATCTTGTGAAATGGTCAATAGCAAGACCCCCTCCTCATTGTGGTCATGTTTATCTGGCCTTTAGCTGAGAAAATATTCCTTGATAAGTACATGGAAACAAAACCGGTCCATTGTGTAGTTCAGTATTGGAAAAATAATATGGTGTTAGCACATTATGAAAGTACACATGGATGATAGTGCAATCAGATGATAGTTGGCTTACACTTATTTCGATAGTTCACTTGTTCCTGGAGGGCCACAACCCTGCAGAGTTTAGCTTCAATCATAATTAAGCACACCTGATCAGCTAATCAAGTCCTTCAGGCTCATTTGAAAACTGCAAGTGTGTGTGTGTTGGAGCAGGGTTGGAACTAAACTCTCACAGTATTAGTAGACTGTTAGGTTATGGTAAGTAGAATAAATTGATGTATGGTCAGTAAATGTCTGTTGGGGAACACCAAAATAGTGTCAGCACACAGTAAGGCGACAACTTAACTATGTTTTTTTACTGGTAGTTGACATAGTTGCAAAGTTACTTACAGTTAGCAGTTGACGTTCTAATTGGGACTATCAAAATGAAATGTTATTGGATAGATAGACAGACAAATGTTCATTCGGACACCCGTTTCCTCTTGGTCCATTAGCTTTAGCAGCAATTGTTAAGATGATCCTGGAGAGGGCGCTCTTCCACATTCTATATGTTGTTGCACAGCATCAGCCTTTATTTAGGTCATAGCGATGTGCAGTGCTACTTTGTCCCAACGATTGTGTCACTCACCATGATTTTTTTTTTTTTTTTTTTTTTTACATGCTTGTTGGTCCCCGAACAACATTTTTGTTAACCAGGATTAGAGTCTGGCCTGAAGGGCTGGTTTGAGGCTTGAACAACATCCAATAATAATTTCTCTTTTGTGAAGTGTGTGGTTAAGGTTATAACAAGAAATGTAGTGTAACGATTACTTGGCAAGTTATGCGACTTTTTGTTGTTCTTTGTTAAGTAAAGATCCAACGTCATGAGATGCTCCAGGTAAACTGTGATAGGAATGTTAATAGGCTACAGAAAGAGAGAGGAGGCCGAGTCAGACTCCGAACTCAAGTAAAATGTCAGCTGTCTCTTTGACTGATAAGCCTCCTCAACAACATTCCTCCTAAAAAAGATAAAACGAGGGAGAGTTTGACACATAACATGCAGTGACAAAACAGAAGGAACTAGTGTGCTGCCTGCCAGAATTGGCCTGATGCTTTTCTAGTCACCTCAGTCATGTTTACTCAGCCATAAAACTGTTAAGGACACCCCTCTTCACATTTCTCTTTAATGGCTTTCCAAATTCTTTTTGAGCTGTTTTTGCATATGTCTGCTGATATGAAGCAGACCACAACAGGGTTTCCAGGTGTACTCACAGCCTCTATCATCTGGGCATGCTCATACCAACTCTGGGCAGGCAAATAAAGCAAATCCCTGGCACAGCCAAAATGGTCTTTAAATCATATCTGCGGTTGGCTTTGGGCACTTTCGGCGCTCTTTTGTGCTTTTGTTGATCTCGTACACTCCTCCTTTTCCTGGCTTTTTCATTGTGTCAAGTCAAATTCGATATTAAGTGAACACTCCACACCCACCTTTGGTTTATTAGACCATTGTTTGATGTACTTACTCATTCTATCTATTTCTCTCCAGTGTGTTTCTCTTTTTCTCTAGGGCAAAAATGGAGAAGCCCCACCCAGCTGAAGAGTAATAGCTCTCCCCAAACATAGTTGAGGAGGCATACTCCACCAAGACCATTTAAGACATTAGTGAAACTTATTATTCACTGGGAGTGTTTTTCTTTGGCATCATGGGTATTTATTTTGGGTAGCACAAAAATGTTTTAAGCACAGTGAATTGGGATGCAATAACTCTCTTTTGTACGTTTTAGAGATTTGGGACATTTGGTTTAGCATTTCACATCAATCATTAGAGTAGAGAACATTAGAAAAGTTTGTCAAGTAATATGCAAAACACCCAATTTTAGGACGGATGGTTTATAATCACTGTATATTTTACAATGTACAAGTCAAGACACATCTGAATACGTATATGCAACAGTTCAAATATGAAGAAATTGATGAATGGATGAGACAGACAGACTGACCTATTCTTGGATGGACATAGATATTTGCACAGATATTGTGAATGCAGGTTAAGTGGGCCATCAGCTTTAGTGAATAAGAATAACATTTTTAAAAATGTGTTCGTTTACTTGTAATGTGTTTAACCCTTGTGCTGCATTAGATTTTTAACACCGTTGAGTGCATTAAGGACCAAAAATGGCCACATATTAAACATTGCCTAAAATATTATATATTATTATTATTTTCCACTTTTACCAAGTTAAATCTTTTAACCAGCATCAGTCCTCATCATAACTACCAAAAATGTATTCAATTTCAGGATTTTAACCCTTTAATTACCAGTTTTGTTTGCGAAACCATCGATTTGTATAAGAGGAAAAAACACAAAAATTCAATTATTTTCAATAAACTAAATGCAAAGAGAAAACTTTAGATTTGGATTATCACAGTCCCACTTTGCAAAAAATCCCACTTAGCGCGTTAGAGACCAAAAATGGCCACCTATTAAACATTGCCTATTGCCTAAAATAAGGTGCATTTCCACCCATAGGGAATAAATATTTAGTGACGTCATCTGGTGGAATACACTATATAATGCAAATATAATGCTTTTGCTTCAAAATGAAAGGATGTTTGTGCAAAAATCATGTTTCATGTATTACTGACAGCCTCAGATTTAAACAACGTTTTAATGGGTTTCAATGGGCCATTTTTGGTCTTTATGGTGCTGAGTGTTACTATTTGATCTACACAGTGTGTGTTATACATATTTTGCAAAATGGGATCACATTTTTTACATGTATCCAAAAAGTCACAATTTTGCCAAATTTCATACCATTTGCATTAAAACAGCCAAAATGGTCAAAGAAATTAAACTGCAAAAGACCAAAAATGTCCCTAATGCAGCATAAGGGTTAAATATTGCTGGCCCACTTTGGCTGAATGATAAAGTGGGCCAGTGGGATTCAGTTAAAGTGGGCGAACTTTAACCTTCAGTAATTACACTCAAATTCATTAAATAAATTGACATACACTGGTTATTTTATAGTTGACATGTTTTAGAAAACATAAATGAGTGTGCCATTAGGAAATTCAAGTCAGAGATGAAAGAAAGAGCAGAAAATAAGATGAGACCTATCTTCAATCTGTGGAGTAGAGAAAGAATGAGAGGTGCTTAATGCAGAATATATAGACATTTTAAGTTCATTTAAAGTGTTTATAGAAAACAAACAGGGAACTATGTTTTACAATATGGATACCATTTAAAATGTTCCTCTTATTGTGCGTTGGCCTATTTGTTGTTCCTATGTTGTACAGTTAATTTTCATGCATATTCTGATTTCTGAATATTCTGATATTCAAATTTCATCAAACTGAATCTCAACACAACAAGTTTTATCAGTTGTTTTGAATTTGAGTGAAGATCACAACTTTACTGGAGCCTACTTCGAGAAAGTAATCCTGATGCCACTTTCAGCTCTACGTGCGTTGGTTGTGGTATTTTGATTTGTTTTTCCACAGCATGAAGGTCTATCTTACGAATTAATGAATGAACGTTTTTAAATCTTCCCGTTTTTAAATCTTTTCTCGTTTTTAAATCTTCCCGGTCTACTGGCATTTACATCTGCTTTAAATATGACAATGCCCATGATAACTTTCGTTAACAGTAACTCCACAATATGTAAATTCACTTCACCGCTTTGTCTACTCATCGACAGCATAGGCATATACGCCAACTCCCGAAATCCAAAATAGCAGATGACTGCCTAAGGTCTACAGTTTCAACTTTAAAGGTAAAACTACGCCTGTTTACATTTCCAAAACATTAAGTGTAAAATAGATAGTCAGGAGCAGTTTTGCCTCGTTGATTGCTGGCATTCGGATAAATAAGTTAATGCAACCTTTTATTAGTCGTCATCAACTCATTTACAAAACGAACCGAGACATTCAATAGATTGTGTTTTTTTCCTTTAGCAGAGGATTAAAAAAAGTATCTGGCAATATTGTTTACATTCTAAGTTTCTCATGGCTTTAACATTGAAAATAGCCTACTACTCTGAATTGTGCACTTGAGTAACGTTATGTCTTAATTTATTTGCTAGGCTAAGTTACATGCATTTAAACCTGGTGTAGAGTCCAAATACTTTTTCAGGCCGCTATATTTAGAAAAGTTGTGGTAGTCGCTCTCAAATTGATTGCTTTTTGTCTATGTGAGACCTTTTAAGGTGTTCTGTTCAAAAATATCTTTAAACTATTTCAGTCAAGATAGATTTATCAAAGCTGAAGTGCAAAAGTGGACATCTTGCTTATATGGCAAGAATGCAGAGAATCTACCGAACAAAGAAAAACTATAACGATTATTCCAGTACATTCTTGGTGAATTGTGTTACTGCTGGAGCTGATGTTTACTCAACAGTGTTTGACATAGATTTCACAGGCCTCATCAACCATGGGCTCTCAAGGTTCGCTTTGCATAACCTAGCAACTGCCTCAGTTTCCTGCCTTTGTACACTGTTTCATTTCCCATTCTTCACCCTGGAAAAACGTACAAGCAGAGGCAAACACAATCCATCAGAGTCATTCAAACACCTCAGAAATGCACAGTAGTTTAGGCCAAGAGAAGCGAATAATCTGATGAAGCAAGACATAAATTACATAAATGCCACAAATGGTATAACCCATTCAATAGATAATCTGTTTGATTCTTCTCACACAACTCCAAACTTGTGCCACTCATTTTGGAGGAAAAAAAAAACACTTAAACAGGCAAGTAATGGTTGTTTTCCATTCCCTGTGCCATGAGTTTGGGGTGTAAATATTTGATTGACCAATGGAGATAGTATAAACACAATCTCATAATCACACGTTAAACATAGTAACTTTTTCCTGTCAGTATAACCATATGTTGACGTGTAAGTTACTTTACAATAATGATGATGCATATGACTGAAGCACTTAATCTTTACATAAATATGAAACCCTCAAACTTGATTTGTTTTAACTGTAGAAAGATAAGAATTCTTAACGGTACTGTACTCTGTATTTAGCAAGCTTTTGGAGAAAATTTTGAAGAGCTAATAAACGTCTCAAGCTGGAATGTGTAACTACCTAGTATGGGCATGAAGATCAATAGCCATCTTTCTGCAGCAAAGAGGTTTACTTTATTTAATGTGGTTTAAGGTGGTGAGGTGGGAAGGTCAAACAGGGATATAAAAAAACCTATATCTTCTCTCATTCTAGGACCTTTTTAAAGGTGGCACAGAAGAAAGGGGATTCCTCTTCCTGGAAGGTGCTGATGCCACTGAGTATCATCTTTCTGTGAAGAACAAACACTGAGGTGAGAATGTGAGGGGTCAAAGTCTGGCTCTTGTAACGTTTCTAAACTTCTTTTTTTTACATCTCCATCAGTTTTTCCACCCATCCATCATTTGGATGAAAGAGAAAAGTGGATGTTTGACGTTTGACATCAAACGACAGAGGACAAGCCTCTCCATTCCTCTACTGCACATTTCACTGAAAAGTAATGCTTCTGAAATCTCTCTGTAAACAATGAGTGACGTAAACGCGCGGGAGATCACTTCCGGCGCTTTCTGGCGCTTGCGCAGACCAGATCAATTGGATGTGGCTGTGGTTACATGAGGTAAAAACAATATAAATACTGTTCATTTTCTCACACAAACTGCTCGTTTCGTGTCTTAGGCCATCAATGTGTACTTACATTTACGAGTCATTAAATCATGTTTAATTTGGACTTCTCTGTGCATGCTCTTTGAGGTGGACCCCATAGGTCTCCATTTTATGACTGACAGACAAGAAAAATACTGTGGAAACAAAGACACCTACATCTTGGATGCCCTTAAGGTAAGCTAAAACATATCAAAAATTAATTTCAAAGTGAACTATCCCTTTAATTTATTTCAATTTCACATTAAGTTTATTACTTAATAATTTTAAGTCATCGGGGCGTTAAGACAACTTATCACTTTTTACAGTGAACAATTATTAAAAGAAAAAACTGTAAATTATTTCCCAGTTTTACATCTGGAATATAAATATAAATACAATCTCTAAAAAGCACTGTTGAACTGAATCTAAAATATCTCAGTGAAAATGATCAAAATATTTTCTTTTGTATTCCACTGAAGACAGAAAGTTGGAATGGCATGAGTAAATATGAAAGTATTTTAATTTTTCAGTTATTGATTCTAGGAATGTTTGTCTTTAATATATACACAACCTTTATATAACGTTAGCCCAGTTAGTTTTTCCCCAAAACTGTCCAGTTCAGCGTAACCTTTCCTCAAAGGTATTTGAATCGATTTGGCCTGCTAACCGGTTCATTGCTAACTAGCCTGTGAGTCTGTAAACTTTTAACATTATTTCATGGCTGTGCTTGCCTTGTTTTGGCATTACACAACAATCATTTCCCTTCCCCTGAGACTGATTTACTATAGAGAGCTGGTCCATGCTTGCTGAAAGAATGCACCTCATGGAATGCCGGTCTTTGTATCACTGTAACTTTCGAGCCAAGTATCATGAACAATACGAACTTGTCACAGACTTGTTTGGATGTTACTTAGTTGCACCTCCTTTCCCTTGAAACACTAAGCCACTAAGCCATGAGCTGTAGTAAATTAGAGGGATAAGATAAAAGCAGCCATAAGCAAACCAGGGGCTGGTTCGCACAGAATGCCTTTTTGTTAAAACATTGAAAAACATTGCCGCAATTGAATGGAAAAATGCGTTCTGTGCCCATTACAGTTTCTTTTCTTCAAACCTGACATCATAGGTAGGCACACATGTAAAATACGCCTCATGTAATTCTGTTCATGCGATTGCCTTGGTTTGACAGGTCTCAATGATGTGAAACAGCCTATCTATATATCAACAATCATTATTCTGTTTTCCTCATCCAAGTCTGAAACTGAATGCCATTTATTCCACGGAATGAATTGGTAACAGCATGTCCTAGTGTTTTCACAAACATGCTGTACTGATAAGTCTGTGGCTCTGGAATTCTTACTGTCTGAGGTAATGGAGTAAATGCAGAAAAGTGTGGAGCAACCATTTCTACTGGAGTTTTTACACCCGCACTGGGCTGTAAGGTGATCAAGCAGATTATGCTAATAGCTTAAAGGTGTAGTTCACTTTTAAAAACACTTTTGCTGATAATTTACTCACCCCCATGTCATCCAAAATGTCCATGTCTTTCTTTCTTCAGTCAAAAAGAAATTAAGGTTTTTGATGAAAACATTCCAGGATTTTCTCCATATAATGGACGTCATTGGGAACCAAATGGTTCAAGGTCCAAATGAGAGTTTCAGTGCAGCTTCAAAGGGCTTTAAACGACACCAGACGATGAATAAGGGGCTTATCTTGGACCCTTCGAGTTATGACTCGAAAAAAGATTTGTTCATTTTGATGAACGAATGAACGCGCATCACAGAATGCTTATAAAACTTAAACTTTTTTATTTATTTTTTAAATGAGCGATTGTTTAGCTAGATAAGACCCTTATTCATTGCCTGGTGTCGTTTAAAGCCCTTTGAAACTGCACTGAAACTCTCATTTGAACCTTAAACCAATTGGTTCCCATTGAAGTCCATTATATGGCAAAAATCCTGGAATGTTTTCATCAAAAACCTTAATTTCTTTTCGACTGAAGAAAGAAAGACATGGACATCTTGGATGACATGGGGGTGAGTAAATTATTAGCAAAAGTTTTTAAAAGTGAACTACTCCTTTAAGTGCATTTACATGCATTGCTCTGAAACAAATCATATGCAATCTTGGTGTTTCTTTTGGTTTCTGTTTTCAGAAACCGCCAGTGTTTATATAGGATAACTATGATTAACTATATTATGATTAACTATATTTCAAGCCTAAACTGAAAGGAAAAGATGATTGAATGAATTCAATTGTATGAATTATCAAAATATCTCTAAAATATTTTATTTCACATTATGGGAATGAGAATTAGTTTTCTTTGCATTCACCAAATTAGTTGAAACTAGCGGTTTATGTTTCTAATGCGATTAAGGCGCGCTAGTGCTCATTTATTTTAAATAATGCCTTTGTTTACTAATGATTATGAAATATTGTCTTACGACTTGAAGATGAAGTGATGCATACTGTACATTGCTTTCTAAAACTGTTGAGCCAGACTTAATGTGAGAAAGAGAAAACATGCTTGGCCTCTTCTGTCAGCAGGTTATAACTTCTCTTGAGTTTCTTGAAAGATTTTTGTCATGCACTGAACTACGTGCTTCTTCACAACACAACAGCTTGCAGCCATATTGTTGTCCAGATCAAAGCTTTTAATATAACTTAGCTACTTATACGTTCATATACACATGTAAGAGGGACTCTTGTATTTTAATGAGCATGGAGTGTTTGGCCCCAAACTCATCTGTTGGTTTCAGATCATAAATCCGATATCACTGAAATAAAGAGGACACTGTTTATATGAAATGCCTCCTCAAGCAACTGCACCAGTTTATTCCCATTGCCATGCCAACAGTCTGGTAAACGGCAACAGTGTGGAAAGATTAACAGTTGTGTGAAGTAGGTTTCACAGGGCACTAGGTGAAATCCTTTGCGAAATGGCTAAATGGTGCAATAATCCAGGCATTTGTGTCAGACACAGGTTACAATCACTTCACTTGGGTTTTAACAATAGTTTAAAATCTCATGTTAAATCTAATGCGTTGGTCCATATAATAAATAAAATTACTTTTATTGTATGGCCAAAAAGCACTTTTTTTCCCTTCTCACACTGTAAAAAAAAACATCACAACATTTGTTCTTTTGTCAAATCAACTTAAATATAACATAATTTTTTGAGTTTCTGATGATTAACTCAATCTCCTTCATTGAATTAACTCAATTTTTTCCATTTCAATGAACTTAAAATTTTAAGGCAACCAGGTTACTTAGTTTTAAAGTTAAACCAACAATATTTTTTTAAAGTGCAGAAGAAAGTAGAAACACTGAAGATCAGTCTTTTTCTACACATACACAGACTTTTTCCTGTTTGCGGCATTTGAGGAGAATCCTCCATCATGTGGAAGGAGTTTCCCAACCTCACCTCTCTCCTAGAAAACACGGGCGGGTTCACTTACTCTCTAATGACAATATATTGAGCAAGCCATGCTTTACCCAATTTCATTAGCAAATATCTCTTTTCCTCCCTCCCTCTTTCTGACTGTTTCTTTCTCCCGTTGCTGCAATCTAAACTGAAGACACACATGGGCCTTTCACACCACTTCTGGAAAATTCCTTTCCTCTCAGTCTTTGCTTTAGGGAGGATATGCTCATTTATATCTGTGTTTGTAGGTTATACACCCTGTGGGCACCTGAGGACTGAGGGGTGTGCCAGGGCAGGGCTTTTTCAACCAGATTCTTCCCTGGACGTTTACTGTAACACTAATGTTTGGGGTTGGTTCGGTTTTTCAGTTTTTAAAAAAAGGATAGTCTCTTATGCTCACGAGGTTGCATTTATTTGACCAAAAATACAGTAAAAACAGCAATTTAGACATTTAAAATGACTCTTTTTCAATTTTAATGTGTTTTACAGTGTAATTTATTTTGTGACGCAAAGCTGAATGCAAATGAATGCAAATTCATCTTTAAATGTCTTTAATTGCCATGTTGGCATTGCTTTTGTGCTTGGCCCCACAATGGCTGCTTACAGCTATATTTTTTAACTGTTTTTGTCCAAACAATGAATGTCAATAGGGTCTGAAACAATGTTGGCCCTCATTTGCTTTGATTGTATACGGGAAAAAAACCCTCCAGAGTTCAGTCAAAGTCGGTTATCTTTCAAACAGACATATCAATGGTTAAGAACCCATTTTCGGCCAAACATTTGGGGTCTTTCCAAGCAATAAATTTAGCGACTCACAATCAACTCCAAGGAAACAAGGGAGGAATGACATATTTGTGAATTCCCAAGTGTCCCTCAGCACTGTATAATGATCGTGGTTAGCTTCTTCAGACACACCTCTGTGCTCACAGCTCATCTGTTTGAGAAGAATTTATGTGTGTTGTATAAGAAAAACAGAATGAGTGAGAAAAAGTGGGAGGCTGAATAGATAGAGACACACCCTGATAAAACTTTTTTTTAACATCTTCCAGATGATATCTCTATGCTGATGCTTGGTTTGAAAACAACCTCTGATTCATGTCAGCGCATCCAGCTGGTGCCTGCCCTGTTGTTTTCATGTCATGTGTCTTTGCAAAATTCTTCCAGACCCGGCCTTTTTAAATAAACACTTTAAAATGTATAAAACATGTAATTAATCACTATATGTAACAATTCACATAGAAACAATATATACAAGCAGTTATCCTACTTCTGTAAAATCTGTAGCCCTAGGAAATGGAAGTATGCCATGTATCTTTTCCCAAAGAATGTGCCATGTTGTGGCAGCAACTTCAAATAAGCTTGTTTCCATTGACTCACTGGCCACTCCTATTCTGCTCAGGTGCAGTCTTCACCTATTAACATGTAATGCAAATAGTCTTGCTATGCAGAGCCCCAGTATCTGTAGCCTATATAATGTAAAAACCTTGACTATATATGTGTTCAAAAATGTAGATTGTTTACATCTTGATCATTTATGAAATTATTAGTGCTGAGCAGCGATTAATCGCACCCAAAATAATAGTTTGGATCTACATAATACATGTGTGTGTACTGATGTATAATTACTATGCATATATACACACACATGCATGTATATATTTAAGAAATATATGCATGTATATTTGTACAAAATGTATATTATTTATAAATTAGGGCTGTCAAACGATTAATCACAATTAATCGCATCCAAAATAAAAGTCTGTGTTTACATAATATAAGTGGGTGCACGGTGTATAATTATTTTTTATATATATATATATATATATATATATATATATATATAAATACACACACATGCATGTATATATTTAATATTTTCATGTATATTCTGTAAATGGATTTATATATAATTTATTTATTATTTATAAATATACATGCATTTGTGTATATATATATATATATATATATACAAAATAATTATACACATTGCACACGCATATATTATGTAAACACAAACTTTTATTTTGGATGCGATTAATGGCGATTAGTCGTTCGACAGCCCTATTATAAATATTAATATTTTATATATAAATATTTTTTTTCTTAAATATATACATGCATGTGTGTATTTATATATACAAAGTAATTATACGCAGTATACACACATGTATTATATAAACACAAACTTTTATTTTGGATGCGATTAATCGTTGCCCAGCACTAACATTATTACCGTACCAAATTCATGCTCACTTGCCCAAATAAGTTTCAGGTGTGGGGTTGTGATTGGATAATGCTGAAAACAATGACAATGACAAGTATTATAAAAAGGTGGTTTGGAATTGAAATGGGGAATACTCCCCTCGGCTGACATGTGTGTTTGATTTTTGGGATTGCTTTTAAAGTCTGAGTTTCTGAGCAAAATGCAATCCCCCCATGGTTACAAAATACAGAAACATTTTCTAAACAACCAGTATCCACCACACTGTGCATTCATTCAGTCATAATGATGAAAACTGAACAGAACTGAACCATCTTAAAGGGACAGTTCACCCAAGAATGAAAATTCTGTCATTTCTTCACCCCAGTGTCTTTCAAAACATGTAAGACTTTCTTTCTTCTGTGGAACATTTTTTTTTGTCCATTAAGTCATTGGAGTTCAATATCTTCGTTTATGTTACATGAGGGTAAGTAATGACAGATTTTTCTTTTTTTGGGAGAGCAGAGAGAGTATAAATAAATGAGGGAACTTTTAACAGAATATGGGGTAACACTTTAATTCGATAGTCCACTTTAGACATTCTACTATAAGTAACTTTTCAACAACATGTCAACTAACTTTCATTAGAGTCTTGATAGACTGTCAACCTAATATCTGCTAACACTTTATTTTGTTGGTCCCTCAACAGACATTCAACTGACTACAAGTAACTTGGCGACTACAAGTAAATGTATTCTCCTAACCAAAGCCTAACACCTAACCATAACCAGTCTACTATATAATATACTAATACTTTAATGAGAGTTAGTTGACATGTAGTTGAAAAGTTACTTATAATTAGTAGAACGTCTAAAGTGACTATATCAAAATAAAGTGTAACCGAATTGAAGCCCCGCCTTTTGTTTAAAACAGCCAATCACGTTTTTAATAGAAATGTCACCTGTTTTTTGTGTGTGTGATGAGCTACAGTAGCGAAATGTGTTGTACTATTTTGCATTTTATTTATGAATTTAATTAGCTGAAATATAATCTTCAGTCTTTCCCCATTTAGTTAGATACCTTCCATTAGCACTGCGTTAAAGAAGATTAATGGCGCCTCTTACATCTGCTATACGCCTCATTGAAACATCCCTCAACCATCTTTCCATCTGGTGTTCCCTACCTAAAAAATGCATTGTGTGATGGCCAGTCAATAGTCGGAAGCTCTCATGATAAAAGTAGACATCTCTTAGAGGAACTGTTTTTTACGTCTCTTGTCCAAAAACAGTTGCAGTGATTTCCTCAAGCTACTGCAAGATGAAGGACAATACAACGGTGTGTTTGGCCTTAGGGGGAAGATTTATGCTCTCTGTCCCATTTGTATGGGCTTCCACTGACAGGAGTTCCCCGCTCCAGTAGAAGAATTCTCCCACACAGATGACCCACGTGGCGAGCAGGGATGTCCTCGGATAATTTTAGCCAGCTGACGTCGTTCCGTCTTCCTACCTTACATCTGTTTCTCCTTTTGTTCCTGATGTCTGCTATTAACTGTATCGCTTTTTCGTCTCTGAAATTGAATGTCAAACACATGTGCTTCTGCAAGGAACAAAGCTGTTTGAGAGAGAACGCATGTTAGCAACCAGACCTCCCTAATGCACAATGTTATGTTTTGGTCCCCATTGATTTTCACTGTATGGACAAGTCTTCAATCCACAGAATTTTCTAAATATCTTCTTTTGTGTTCTGTAGAAAAAAAGAAAGTCGGGTTTGGAATGGCTACTCATTTAACAACATTGTTTTCCCTATAATTTTAGCGTGGATAACCAGATCTTTTCCTGAAATTACATGATCTCAGAAGGTAGATTCATTTTTTGCACATGGCGCATCAGGGAAAATCTCACAGAGAGCTCACATTCATCACAACTCGAACACATCCTGCCTGGAGTCCATTGCAGGAAAGAGTGGGTCACCACAACATTATGTAATGGGCTCTTTGCTGTCATGGCAACGCTGTGGGAACTGGACTATTTGTGCGGTTGGAGGCTGTGGCGTATGTTGACAGAATGTTCCTCGCATTGGGTTCCTGGATGGGTTTGGCTTTAAGCACTCAGTCAGGGAGTTCCCTCTCTGACACAATTCAGGGTTTGGAGTTCTGTGCACTTACTACGTTTTTGGTCACATCCACTTATTTTTTATTTTTCCACAGGATCTAGAAGAGGTTTTGTACTGTATTCTGAAAAAGGGATCGATCTCAGGCCAGATCGATTTGCCAAAGACGATGACGGGCCATTTTGTAAGTCCAGAAGTATTTATCCTAAGGTCTTTTTATATTTTGATTACCCTTATTAAACCAATTAAACTCTAATCCATCAAAAGTATACAATTGACACACACACACACACACACAGAGGGAGGTCAAAGAATAAGTTGAAGACTGTTTACCAGTTAATTCATCAGAAAATGCAACACCATTTACAAAAAAGCGAAATCTGTTACAGAAAGTAGCCTGTGATTATCTAAATATATTTCCAAATGCAATAGCTATTAAAAGTTATTAATTATGTCTGAAAACACTGTTCTCAGCAACAATGCTTTTCCCAACCCTGTTTAAAACTAGGCCCATGCTTCCATCTAGATGTTATACATATATATCATATCATATCAATATAAATAGTATCAAAATAGCTTTTTATTATTGTTTTATATTTGTATGGTTACATGTTTTTTCCACAACCTTGAGAAGTACATTTTGTTAACTTTTTTTTTGTCCGTTTTTCAATGAACCCCTCTGGATCCCTGGACCTCATTTTGATTCTAATTGATCTAATTACATACCCTGACTAATTGCATCAATTATGAGACTTCTGTCACTTTAATTTATACAACCACTCGGGCTCCTGGTACAGTTTGATCCGAGGAGAGTTCCTTTATTCTTTGTCATTCGCATGTTACATTAAAGCAGCCCATTTGAGCAGAGCCCTCTATATCATTTGTGAGAGATGGGAATGTTGCATTTTGAGGCGAGTATGACTCACTGGACTTAAATGAGGGATACAAAAAAAATGAGAGAAATTTACCCTTGTGGTTTGTAGTATGTTGGCATTAGGGATAATAGATTTAAAAATTGAACAGTGAAGATAGTTATGGCTCCTCACATGTCAGACAGTGCGTTTTTAATGACTTGTATCTGTTACTAATGAGTACAGAGGTCTGATAAGGGACGTATCCACCAGGTGAGCCCCCTTCCTGATAAAGAAGGCACTGTCTGCATCACTCTGAGTCACCGGGCCCTGTGTTTGTGTTTTTTATTGTATCCAGGCAAAGGCAGTCTGAAGTTTCCATCCTTCAGCTCGGAGCAGCACTTTCCTGAACTCTGGCCAGGAAAATGTGTGTCGGCTTGGCAGCTCGGCTCTGGGAAGACTATGGGCAGAAACTGGTGGAGTTTTGCGGCAGAGGGCTTTATATAGCATTACAGCTCCTCGGGACTCCCTCTTTGGTGTAGATTTAGGTATCAATAGAGGGATACTGTACAGCAAGAGATTCAATTAGATGAACATAATAAGAGATGAAAACAGCATATATGACTTGAAGAAAAGTTTGTTATGGTTCAAAATTAATATTGTGCTTGTAAACTGTAAAATGGATCTTTTGTAGACATTTTTTGGCCATGGAGCCCTGTCCACTTACAGGAGTTTGACCCCTGGGACCAATAGTCTGTTACCTTCAGATAAAGCTTTAATTTCATGTTCAGCTGCACAGGGAAAACAAATGCTATTCCCCGGTCTCTGCTAATTACTGGCATCCCATTTCAGGAAGAAGTTTGGCCCAGTCCTCCTGTTTTCTCTGTTATCAACTACATAACATCCTGCATGAGCACTGAGGCAGGCCGGTCCACTCAGAGAGAGAAATAGACAGAGAGACTCCTATATCAGGTTGGTGGAGGGAGGTAGACTAAATTATTAAAATATTATATGGAAAATATTTACTTATTTTAGGTGACATGTCCCCACTATTATAATGTCACTGGTATAAACCTATTTAAAATAGATTTAGTTTTTATTTAGTACTAGTGTTGTCATTGAAATATAACTGTTGTCATTAACGTCATGATTTCTGATCAGTTTTTAGAACGGTAATAAAAAAAAATATAACATTTGGTAAATATGTAAAAAGGTAATATTAAAAATATAGCTGCGAGCAGCGATGACGGGCCTGGTTCCGGCTTTGGCCCTTTCATCGCTGTTCGCAGCTATATTTTTAATATTACCTTTTTACATATTTACCAAATGTTATATTTTCCTTTCAGGGCTTGGGCCCTAAATATGTGGAATGTGAAAACAATATTAATAGTAAGAATACTGTGCAAAACCACAGTATTCTTAGTTTCATAACTTGCATTTTCAAATGAATCACGATTGAATTCCCATCTTCTCGGAAACAAAACTACTGTCACCACAGTGCTGTGTCTTCTTAACAGATTACAGAGGCTTCAGAGGACTTGCTGCCAAAACAGTTGCTCTGTTTATGAATCCACATTGGTTACTTAATTCCTCCTGAATATGCTCACCTTTAAACATGAACAGTGTGATGATGCCAAAGCAACTGAAACCTCCCTTTTCTCCATAACATGATGAGCGGATGACCATAGGCTTTAGAACCAACCAATCACCGCTTACTCATGCTAGATGGCAGCGTATCCGACCGGAGATGTCTGCAAGGAAATACAGAGATTTTTGGCAACAGCTCTGAGGAACATTTGTGTTTAAAGGTGATGTGTCTCTGAATCTGTGAAGAAACAAGCACTTTCAAACTCTGTGAACATGAAAAATAATAGTAGCAGTGAAGGCTTGCATCATGCCTGTCCCTTTAAGGCAAATCAGTTCACTTGGCAGCCATTATGGAGGGCAATAAAAGTGCAGCACCTTTCTACTTTAAATCTTAACTGTTTGCATTTTATAAATATTTTAGATGTAGCATCATGAATGTAGCTTAAATCATGTGTATTTTTAAGACTAGCGGATAAGTTCAAGTGTTCTAGAGTAAAAAAAAAACTCATTGGCTCTTTAACTGCAACCATTTCTACAGCTGCTATATAAAGTCTTGCGATTTTCCCATTAATTTTTCTATGAGTGGTTCGTCCCCCTTTCCCTAACAATGTCTCGGATCATGCTAGGATCCTGAAGTACCCTAAAAACTCCTTACATGGTTTTGGTGGAAACATTAAACTCTGCAGAGCATCTGATATGGACATGCTCCTGCCGTCACCAAAGAGAAAAAAAAAACCTGAGGACTGTGTGTTTAAAATTCCCCGCTTGAAAGTCCCAGTGGACCTTTTATGTTTTGCTCTCAGAGTTCGCCATCAAATTTAAGAGCTGTGCAGACGTTTTGCTAAAAAGAAAAAGGAACAAAAAAGACAATGACAGGGGACTTGCAGGGAACACGCTTCAGCCCATTTTCATACATTTTCAGACCATTTTCAACAACAGCTCAAAAGGGACACACACAGTTTAACCCTTTAACAGTGTGTACTCCTGTCAAAGGACTGTGTAATCTTTCAATTGAAGTTAATTTTTATAACTCGCTGCAGTTAATTGGGCATGTTGAGAGGTATTTTTTAGCCTTCATAAGAAGCCTGAGGCATGTTCTTCCCTGCCTTTGTACAAGCGGATGTGATTTTCCATTAACTTGTTAACACACATCAGCGGCATTTAACCACCCCTCCACAACACCTGAAAACATTTTCATTGACTTGTTGTCTAAATAATGTCATTAAGCACATTTAATTTCAAAACACAAAAGAGATAGTTCAACCAAAAATGTATAGCCTATTTCCATTGATTAAGTCAGTCATCATTTACTCGCCCTGGTGTTTTTCTGTATGCCATTCTTTCTTTTTCGGACCAGAAAAGAAGATTAAAAAAAAAATGTCCCACTCTCACTCATCCATAACATGACAGTGAATATAATAGAGACTTCATGCTTAAAAAAAATGATGGAAATGAATAAGAAAGGTCCCATGCGTGTTGTCGTATATTAAACTGTGCCGCTAGTCTCATGAATGTGTAATCCTGCATCACAAAAGACAAACAGCCAAGGTAAGGATTTAAATTTGGGTTTGTTATTCAATGTTATTGAATTTGGCAAGTTTTCGTTTCCCCATTTAATTAGACAGGGGCTGGATTCATGACTTAAAATAGCTGCCTTTTTACTAGGCTAAAGGACATAGTTTTAGCATTAGCATGATCTTTGGAACACTTTCAAAAGCACCACCACTTTGAAAACAAATTGCCAACTCTAAAACGTTTTATCAAACCCAGATAGCTTTCGCAAGCCAAAAGAGGTCTTAAGAAGATCACATTCCTCAAGAGCACCCAATGGTAATTCAGCTTCCTCATGACCATGCCCTTTGTTTTTATCTGCTCATTGTTTGTGGTAGTATTGGGATTGCAAAGAGCAGTGATCTCTCACACATCTGTTTTCAAATACTCATTACACCCTCAATCAAGCGAGCAGGGAATTGGTGGTCTCATTATTGTATGTTGATGACCGGAGCTTCCTTTTGAACTCCCCGGGACACTCCACCCACCTGCGCACACTCATTCACTCCAGGTCACATTCATACCGCGGGAAGTGTGTGGTCTGATAGCTGCGTATTTGGTTTCAAACACTGTTTTTCCATGATAAGACAAAGGTTTGATGACACTGAGCTTGGAATTCAGCCTGCGGGGTTCACCGTGTCAAAGACTTGCCGTGAAGGCCGTACAGTTTATGTAGCTGAGTTTTCCTTGCAAACTAATGTCCATAATGATAGATTGATGGATTTAGAGTACACACTTTTATGAAGACTGCATAAATGAGACAGTTAACCACTCATCGGTATCCCTGATATGATGTTTGTGGAGCAAGGTGGAAAGGAGGCAGCCGAGGCCTAAAAATAGCCTCAACAGGACCGTTTCATCGCTGTAGCTTGGAAGGAAAGAGAAGGAAAGCTGTGTGTGAGCTGATAGTGTGGTTGGAGAGAATGAGGGAGAGAAGGTGTAATTAAAGACTAAATTTAACTTGGGAATTCCACTTTAGGGGAACCCTAGATGAAAGTTTGCGTGACGATTAGCAACATGCTAACCGCCCTCAACTCAAGATGAAAAAACACTACAGAAAAAAAAACAAAAGGGCTTTTCTCTCTCTAATTGTGTTCCCCTCAGCCCACATCCTTTTGGCACAGAATAAGGGGGAGTGTTCCTGTAAAACTTCACTGTTTGAATTTGGGGGTCCGTGGCTAGCATGGTTTTTATGCACACTAATTCAGGTAGCACATTACAGTGTAGTCCTCATATTCCAGTGCAAACAAGTCTGGAAAACTACTAGAGCAGTGACGGTTGACAGTGTTTGCTTTGGACTGCACGGCTACTCCAGCATTTTCTGTCACCTGGTTCAAATGTACACATAGCTAATAGCTAACTGTGAAAATGATAAATTAAAGTGTGAATAAAAATAATTGGTTTATGTAACACATTCATGTTTTGCAACCATACATGATGCAGATAGATAGATAGATAGATAGATAGATAGATAGATAGATAGATAGATAGATAGATAGATAGATAGATAGATAGATAGATAGAATGATAGATAGATAGATAGATAGATAGATAGATAGATAGATAGATAGATAGATAGATAGATAGATAGATAGATAGATATTTTTAATTTTATTTAATAACTTATTTAAAAAAGTTCCTTCAATTTTATTTAATGGGATCAGGGTGGAAGATTTGTTTACTTCATCTGTGTCTGTCTAGAGATCTTTGTGGTTTTATAGATGTATTTTTCTGGAGAAGGATGATGCCATGTTGGAATTGTTGACCTGACTACAGTCGTGTTACACCCATTGTCTAAGAAAACTGCATATTCAGACATCACATAATACTCATTTTGGACTAATCATTTGGGCGCCGTCATCTTTAGAATATTGTCTTTGAACTTCCGGTTCTGTATATTTCTATGGCATCGCTGTCGAGGAGTAATTAGCTGGTGAAGTGGATTTACTTATTGTAGAGTTAAAAAAAAGTTATCATGAGCATTGTAATGTTTATCATAAGCATTGTAAAGCATGTCTTAACAAATGTCGAACGGGAATTTTTTTTACGAGCAGTTCATTCATACCAATGCAAGATCGCTGTGTAAATAAAGACCGGAAGTCAAAAGACAACGAGCGCAACGCTGAAAAGGGGCGGGGCTACATACAGTAGGAAAATAGGCATACTCGAACATGAGGTAACATGATGGAAACAACATTGAGGACACAGAAAAAAACACGAAATATTCACAAAGAAATGTCTTTTTAATTTAGATGTTAAAATAAGTTTTATTCGTTTTATAAAATATTAACATAAATGTACAAAATATTTAACATGTTCACCCTAATGAGATTATGTGATCAATAACAACTAATATGATTTCTAAACATTCTGAGTTTATGATTCTGTCCACTGTATCCAGTGTGGCAGTGTGTTTTCATGAAGGGAACATTTATAATAGGGCAGCTATATAAAAGCACAAAGGAAGTGCATGAAACAGGATCACTGGCCAGCATTTCCAGACTTGGCCTAAAATGAAGGGAAAAGACACACCTGAAGCTGTTGTGCAACAGCACCGGTATGCACGATCTGAAACGTTAAGAGTCATCTACCTGATCTAAACTATGCTGGAAAATGGTTTGAGGGGTCTGTCATGCGATGGAGATGAATATTCCTCTATGTGCGACTGGGCAGCCAGGATTGAAGCTTGTAAGGACTCGAGGGCTTGTTCATGCAACACCTCTGCAAAAGCTGCTCCACAGTTAGTACAGATGGAAAAAAAGTATTTATCTCCTCCCGCAAAACTCTATCGACTAATGCGACCTCGGGCTCTGGGCGGATCCCTGGTGTGTTTACCACACCTTCAGCCAGTGTGTGTTCGCAAGCACAGAGCAACGTGGGTACAGATGAAGAGATTGGGTGGTTTTGACAGGTTCAATGTGCTTGGAAAAGTTACAAAGCATTAAATTTGATCTGTATAGACAAAGGTGCATGCTGGCAGAGACCATGAAGGCTAATGTAATCTCTCTAGTCTTTCATTTCCTTAAGTTGATCTAAGTTCAGTCTTTATAAGCGTCAATGGAGAAACAAATGCAGCTTTTATGTCTGAATGAGTTATGCAATGTTTAAGCAAAGACTTTTATTATCAGTGAGTGCTGTTTCCTTCAGCTGAAGACTTTATTGAAATCTGTTTTGATTGCCAATTGCCTGCCCTAGCCAGGAATACTGTATATTTACACTTCATTTTTTTTTTTCTATAGTGTAATTGTAGTAATTGTACTCTAATGCATGTGAAAATATGAGGTTCCAGACCTGGAAGGTGATAACAATAGAGTAACATTGCTAGGCTGATTCTCACGATTACCGCATGTCAGGGTTTATTGTGATGTGCCGGTATAAAGAGATTCACAGAGCTGAGAGCTTTAACAGATGAGGTGACTACATCATTGTGCTGATTTCATTGTTTTTCTGCAGGTAGATTTATATCACAGAACCATGGAATGTGACCTTTGGCTAATTCATCAAAAATCCCTAGCACTGTTTGTGCCTTAGGATGAACAGTTTTCCTCACACCCTGAGCATGCGAGTGTACATTTTTGTCATCATACATCATAACATTATGTTTTTGGAAAGTGACACCACATGTATTTTACGGTCTGTGCTAACCTTACCATTAAAAAGTCAAATTATTTTATATTTTAAAAGACTTGCTGATTTTGAAACACGCTACAATTTTGAGCGTGGCATGGTTGTTGGTGCCAGACGGGTTGTTCTGAGTATTTCACAATCTGCTCAGTTAATGGGATTTTCACGCACAACCATTTCTAGGGTTTACAAAGAATGGTGTGAAGAGGGAAAAACATCCAGCATGTGGCAGTCCTGTTGGCGAAAATGCCTTGTTGATGCTAGAGGTCAAAGGAGAATGGGCCGACTGATTAAAGCTGATAGAAGAGCAACTTTGACTGAAATAACCACTAATTACAACCGAGGTATGCAGCAAAGCATTTGTGAAGCCACAACACGCACAACCTTAAGGCGGATGGGCTACAAAAGCAGAAGACCCCACCGGGTACCACTCATCTCCACTAGTAGCAAATAGGAAAAAGAGGCTACAATTTGCAAGAGCTCACCAAAATTGGACAGTTGAAGACTGGAAAAATGTTGCCTGGTCTGATGAGTCTCGATTTCTGCTGAGACATTCAGATGGTAATTTGGCGTAAACAGAATGAGAACATGGATCAATCATGCCTTGTTATCACTGTGCAGGCTGGTGGTGGTGGTGTAATAGTGTGGGGGATGTTTTCTTGGCATACTTTAGACCCCTTAGTGCCAATTGAGCATCGTTTAAATGTAACAGCCTACCTGAGCATTGTTTCTGACCAATCAATGCCACGTAGAATTAAGGCAGAGAAGGCGAAAGGGGGTCAAACACAGTAATAGTATGGTGTTCCTATATATTTATTTAGGTGAGTGTATATAATCAATGCTATTGACCCAAGTGCCCAAAAATCGTCATGACCAACATACCAAGTCCTCATGGAAATTTTGATTTTGAGAGGATTTTAAAAATGCTTCACTTGATTTGCTAATAATGTATACCTCAGCTATTAAATTTGATTTGTTTTATTCAACCTTATAAGAAAGCTGTCATTCACCTGCTTATTTGTCATAAAAATGACATATTGGTTTGATTACTTTGCTTCAATAGCTTGTTGGGCTGGTCCCGTGGCGTATCCTCAAGGGGAAAACTGTTGAACTTAAGTTATTATGACTGTAAAAGATTGCTCCTGAATAGATCAATCAGACTTGCATGCCAAACCCTTCATCACAGATTATAGTACTTACAGATACATTTATTGAAGAGCTCAGCAGTGAAGTCTGATTGCTCCGTTTCACATTTTTATTTGGACCAAAAATAAATAAAAAATACAGTACACCCATCAAACTCGAGATCATCTTTCATAGACCATTCATGAATCATGATGCTGACAAAGTTTGATCACTGCTTCAGTCACACATGCTGTTTTGCTGTTGGAAATCAGCTGTGTGTTTATCCATAGGGATTATGGCCTGTATTGTGCGTGTCCATGTGGGTAGAATGTGCTTTTCACTCCCTCTGTTGTGCTTTTGCTCTGCTGTCATGAGCCGCCACGGCCTCACCCCTTTTTCCTCCCGACTGTTAACACAATGAGTTTGTTGTTTATGTGTGTATTAGTTCCAGTGAAACTCCCTCCATTCCCTCTGGTTATAGATAAACATTATATTCAGACATTTGGTAAGAATTATGAAAACAAAGTGTTAGGGCTACATGTTTAGCAGAATGATCAAGCTGGTCCCCATCCACTTTCATTTTGTTAGGTCAATTTATATTTGAAGACTATTATTGACACTCTCATGAGGGTCTTTATTATTTCCTGTTTTTTTCTTTCTTTTTTTTAAGCATGTTGGTTGCACCACATGACTTTGATTTGGTGAAAAAATAAAGGCAACATTTTTTAGTTAAAATATTACTATAATACAAGAAATTTTAAACGATTATGCAAAAAGGTTTCATGCTTTTTTCATTATATAGTATCAGGGCTGTTCCATTACCCTGACATTTTACACAAAGACAGGTTTTTTGATGACATCATCCTAATTTTTGGGTGAACTGTCCCTTGCTAAAGTCAAATAGCAAACCAAATAGCATCAATGTAGTGTCCAGTGTAAAAAAATATGGAGAGCAGCCTATTGTGTCTGAAATCTAAAAAAATACTGCCCTTTAATAGCCTAGTACATTTGGTTTTAAAACAGTACAGTTTATGCATAAAATCAATTGTGTGTTGACAGTCTGTTGGATGAAGTTCCAGAAAATCAGTGTTGCTTTTAATTGATTTTTAACAGGACCTTAAAGGGATTCTTCAGGACAATATGGTTGTATAAAGAACTTTTAGGCATATGTGTAAATAAAAATGTCTCCTCCAAGAATAGCTTAATGATTAATGAAAAGCAAAACGGAGGGAGATAAAAATTTAGCAATGCCATAAAGTTTAAAAACTTTATATGAATGAATATGAATATGAATGAATGAAACGGTTGAGGAAAAAGTAACGTTGCTTCAAATAGCGACCTACAGTCTATGCTACTCTAGAGGAAATAACACTAACAATAGCTTATGTTAACATTCCTTGAATTCTGTTTCAAAAACGACGTTTTGAGATAAGGACGGCTAGACAGGGATTTATTCATAAAAGGTTCCTTATCGTTGTTCCACATTTGTCTGAACCAGTGAATTGAGCGCCGTGTGTGTGTGTGTGTTTGTGTGTGTGTGTGTGTGTGTTTTGTCCGGTTTTGTCAGCGCGTGAACGCGTCTTCCGTGAGGGGCGTGGACGCGTCCTGTCTCGAGCGCACAGTGCGCGTACAGCAGGCGCGACAGACAGCAGAGCGCGCCTCGCACCTCCAAAACAAAAAAATGGGGCTTGAAAAAGAAAAAGCGGAGACTAGTGTCATTATGGATGAGGATGAATTCAATAGATCGATTGAACCTATACTTGGGAAAAAACCGAAAGTGTATTCGGAGGTCCCGGACAGAGATCCTAAAGATATTAACTCGCATTTAAAGGTAGGTGACAACTGAATGCGAGATATTTTACTAGCACTATCACTTATTCTATTAATAGGCTAAACATCGGTGCCAAACATCGTTGATACAAGAGTTGATGCTCACGGTATGAAGCGAAGTTTTTTTTCACTTACCGCCATCACGTGCATTCATGTTTTTCTATTCTATTTTACCAAGTTTAATTGCACATGCGCAGTAATAATCATTTTTATTGGCTTGATTGTTTTGC
This sequence comes from Pimephales promelas, assembly GCF_016745375.1. Next base: position 1,422,881 of record NW_024121477.1, read on the forward strand.
ATGGCCTACAGTAGCCTCATTATTTTAGAAACAAAATAGACTGGTTTCACTTCATTTTGATGGTCCCTTCAACACATTCTGATAAGTAACGTTGCACCTACTACTAGTGTTAGTATTAGTAGACTTGGGGTTAGAATAAGTTGACATGTAGTTGCTAAGTTACTTATAGACAGTAGTATGTCTGTTGATGACCATCAAAATAAAGAGTTAGCAGATATTAAGCAGACAGTCTACTCTAATGAGAGTTAGTAGCAAGTTGACATGAAGTTACTAATAGTCAACAGAATGTTCCAAAAGGACCATTAACATAAAGTGTTACCTAGACTTTCATCAACACTGATCTTTTGTTCTTTATAGGTGTGTAGTTAAAATTTGGACTAATTTAGTAGTTGAGTTTGTGCACTATTGATTTTCATATTTTATGTTTGATTCCTCAGGTTGGTTTTGAAGACATCATTGCTGAGCCGATCTCTACACACAGCTTTGACAGAGTGTGGATCAGCAGTCATGCTGTGTTTGAGCTGGTGAAATACGTCTTCTACCGGATCCTCACCACGTTTCTGGCTATTCCCTTGGCATTTATTGCGGGGATTGTTTTCGGGATCCTCAGCTGTATACATATTTGGTATGAAAAGACTTCTTGTTGGGGAAGGCTGTTGGCTCTCTGTTGTATTTTCCACTGCCCAATTGCAAAATATTTGCCATGGCCACTTCCCACCTAGATAAAGACTGGCATTTGACAAAATTGAAGAAATAACACAGAGAAAGTCTTGCGTACAGGCTTTGTGCAGCACAGGTGGGCCTGCATTTTCACATATGGTGGAAAAATCCACACATAACTCTCATTGGATTGTTAACATTCTAGTCAAGTGGGTTCCCCCCCCCGACTTCTTAGGGGTTTGACACATGCAAGCAGAAACTTGGCAAAGCATGGTGCTTGACCCTTGTGCAGTTTACATCAGCAGCTCTTTCAGGGTCAGTGTTCCTGAGGTGCACACATTAGCACACTTTAAAAACTTTACAACCCAGAGTAGCAGAGTGACCCCATTAGCTTTGGAATGAGTCGTGCTGACACATTTGCCAGATAAGATAAAATGTCAAGATGTACCTCATTAAGGAAGAAGAGAAAACTACTTTTTAAAATTGTGCATGTCTATGTTGCTATAGTGGGCGACAACTTAAATTGTGGGGTTTGTTGGATAGTACATGTGTCTTTTCTAAATGATTGTGCTTATAATTTTAGCTTCATATAGTCAGGTAGATGCTAGAACAAAGTGAAAAATAATTCAATATCATAAAGAATTGGAAATGGGCTGTTTTTATTTGGGGTAAGTATTAATCACATAGCATCTACCCAGAAATCCTTATACCAACCACCTAGTACGCACCTTAATAATTGCGTAGCAATGTGTTTATAGGATTTTGTATATTTAACGTGTCACAGACATGAATGATGCATTTTTATTTTTCCAAAACTAACCATCCTAGCATCCTAGCAAGCAACAACAACCTAAAATTCACCTACATCACCAAGTATAGTGTTAAAAACCACAGGACCTTAAAAGCTGCAAAGCAACACCCTAGCAACCATATAGAACACCAAATATAGTGTAAAACAAATCAGGCTGAATATTGGCAAATACATAGCAATGTTTTAGCAACTATTTAGAACACCAAGCATAGAGCTTAAATCTCAATGAACTGGAGCAACAGCATAGCAACACCCTAGCAACCACCCAAAATAGTGCTAAAAACTCAGAGAACTATAGCAACTACATAGCAACACCCAAGCAAACACCCACAACATTGAGGATGTGAGTTTTGCACAAGTGAGGCACCACTCACAAATATTTTTTTTCACAATAATGTGGTTCATTATAAATTAGTTTAATGTTATGAATGCCCTAAAAGACTTTGTTACAAAAATTACGATTTTATATATTCTCTAATCTCATAAATCCCTTACAGATGGCCAGTGACACATCTTGCATATGTTTTTAATGTCAACAATATCAAAGGTGATGATTTAATGGGACCATGTGAAATGAAGGATAATGCTTCGCACACTTTCCAGGGTACATTTGTACTCCGGAACAAAGAGAGAGGAACTCGTTCACCTTGATGTGAATGATTATTATATAAGCCCTATATATCAGCACACATGATGATGAGTTATTTTCCATCTGCAGGGTGGTGATGCCAATGATCCATGGCTGCATGATGACTCTCCCCTCCATCCAAGTGATCTGGACCAGCTTGATGGACATGTTTATAGGGCCTTTCTTCTTCAGCATTGGACGGTGCTTGTCATCCATCAATATCAAGACTGTGCAAAACTGAGCAAGTCTGTCCAAATCTAACTCCGCATAGAAGTGTTGCAGAATCTTTCTGTTTTGTTCTTCTGGCCTCCTTTTTGAGGGTTATTAGCTGAAGGATAAGTTGTCCTTGACTTCTGAAGCAAAGAGAAGTGAACTTTTATTTCACTTCAGTAGACAATTGAAATATTCATTCCGTTTTTTTAGCCACGGACATGTCCACCTCGTAATGGGCGGCGTCAGTGCTTACATGATTTTTCAATACTGTTATGTAAAGTCTTATGAAGCCTTTTGTGATTTTATTGTAATGATTGAGATTTTTACCTTAAGTATAAGATAGTGTGCTACTGCATGTAATATGACATTGCAATAAGCTCATGATGTGCTTGTAAGGAAAAAAATATGCAACTACTTCCAATAGGGTTGTAGTGTTGTGCGATTTATTATTTATATTGTTTGGAGTTGATTAATTTTTATCAACAAGAGTAAATTAGATGATTTGATGGAATTTCAATGTGCAAACTATTTATGATTTTCAGGTACATTCCTATTATAGAGAGCATTCTATACAAATATCACGTTTTCTTTCGTATTAATGACTTCTTTTTGTAATGATAAAATAGAGACCAAATGGCGATTAGTTTGACTTGCAAAGCCACATTTGACATGCTGTTTGCCATTGATTGTGCTTTGTTAGTGGCTCCGCCGAGTAAATGGAATATTTGACTGTGCAATGGAACATTAGTGGCTCAGGTGCCGTTTCCTCACCCCTGCTGAATGATGTCATGTAGCAAACATCTTGAACACAGCTCAGCTTATGAAAGACAGCACTAAATGCCTTTCAGTTCACAAATAAAATTATTTTTGGAATTTGAATGGACTGTTTTCTTTTGCATGAAGATCACTGTGAGGCACATGAATGTTAACTTGACAAGATTTAACATCTTGTGCAATGTGAAAAACCCTTTGCGGGTCATGTTCAATGCAGCAGATATAAATGCAGCCGCTTTAAACGTGTATGTTTTTAGAAAAGGGTCTGTGTTCTTTTAAGTTCTTAACAGATGGGTTTTAATAATGTCTCAATCTGCATTCTTATTTTGCAGAATAATAGGTTTACTATGAGGAATATTTAGTTAATATAAAGTAATAATTATTTAAAACATTATATAAAGTTTTAAACAGATGTAATACATGCTACTTTTTTACCTGAGCAACAGCGACCTTTGGCCGCTATCTCGTCATTGTTTGCATATTTTGCATTGCCTGCACATCCCAGCATCTGAACTAGATACACAAATGTACAATAAATGGACACTAAAAGATGTATAGATATGTAAAGTAAATTATTGAAACGTCATAGCCTAAGTATCACAAGTTACAACTGCATTATTGTTGAAAACATTCCAAACTAAAGTGCAGGTTTTGCCTTGAGGTGTGTTTTGGTATGCAAACCGACCTTAGAGAGTCACATTTTCAGGTTTATACATTTCAAGTCAAGAATGAATTTCTTTACAGAGCTAAAACTTTACACTAAAACTAAAATAGTAACCAATAAGTGTTCTCAATAGGTTTAAAACATAGCATAGCTGTGAAATTAATAGTTTGGAATTTATTTTGGTCACTACATAATCCACATACTTCTGAATTCAGGTTGATTTGGACACTTTTTAATTTCAATGGCAAAAAGTGTCCCTATCGCCATTAATTCCCCCCAATTTGTGTTGCTTTTTATTTGTGATTATTTCACCCTTGCTCTAACGTGGAGAAATAGGGATTATTGTACCCTTGCTCTAAGCACGACCGTGCAAGAAAATATGGTACAGTGCCCAAATATGCCTCCCATTTGGGGAAAAATCACGTCAAAATCTCCAACCAACCACTAATACTGCGTAGCTCTGTGAGTGGCAGGCTAATGGAAGGTTTCATTCATTGAACAGCATGTCCTCCTCAGTGACTGAGAGAAACTCCCACAGATGCCATGAGAGGTTGAAGGGGAGATAAAACATTTAATAGATAAAGGTTTATGGGACTTCATTTGGCAAAAAAAGAGGGCTGTTGTAAGGAAGAGGACTCCCCAAAGCAAGTATCTCCCCACGCCTCCCACACTGCTTCCTCTGTACTGATTGTCTAGTTTCCACACACACACTCATCTCTGATCGTAGCCGACTTCAGTCACTCACAGGACAGCATGACTAGCGGATACAAGGACGGGACACCTGAAGAGGTGAGAATTACAACTATTTCATTTTTGATGCCAAAATCTTTCATTTTTGATGCCAATTCATTGTGCAACTTATTAACGTTACCCAAACACTTTTTGAAGTTTATCATGAAGGCGGTGTGCTGGCACTTGCTCCAATTTGTTTTCGCGCATGTTGGATAATGTGAGGTGTTATCTTTTACTGGCATGTATTTGTTCGGTAAGCCTCCCTTGTTTACTTTGTGCACACTTTGTGCAAACACAAATTGATGGAATACGAATATTGACTAAATGAACTGCCTCACTATCAGGTGGAATACTTTGTTAAAGTTTGCAGCGCATGTTGACGGAGCGCAATGCATTTTTTAATTTATTCAGAATAACTAATATATTTAAAGCACGTACTAAAAGTTATATATTTCAGTTGTGGGTGTATTTCTTTTATATTTTCTGCTGCAATAAAAGCAACGCACGCGCGGTGTATAAAATGGCGCCGCCCTGCGGCGGGTCGCTCAACTGTGTCCCAGAGGGGTGTGGTGCTTCATTTCTATCCGCTTAAAACCATCCCATGCCAGGGCTGTGCTGTGTTGCGCCCCAGTCTCCCCTCCAAAGCTCATGAACTTCATTTTCTGTTTTCTTTGGAACCGCAGGAATACGCTCACTCGCCGTTCATCAGGAAACAGGGGAACATTTACAAACCAAATAATAAAGAAATGGATAACGACAGCATCAACGAAAAGACACTTCGGGATGTCCACACCAAGGAGATTGACCTGGTCAACCGGGACCCAAAACATTTAAATGACGACGTGGTGAAGGTAGGTCATTCACTTAATTTTTCTGCTTTTTGCAACTTTTTTTCTTTGGCCAGTCACTTTAAATGCATTTATAATTAGTACAATGTTACAACTGCATGCAACTTTTCATACGTAATTATTTTAGTATTAGAATTAATCTGTTATATAATGTAATTTATTAAGAATTAGTTGTATTATAATTATCATAACTATTACTAACCTATATATATATCATAACTATTAAACGTTATGCTTAAACGTTATGCATTATAGTGTATGCATATCCTAATAGTTTGGCATTAACTTAAGAGAAAGTTTGGCTTCATAACAAAGGCGATGAGTCACTGGTCAGTTAGACATGGTGGCACTGGAAACAAGTACGGCAAGCAGCTGTCTTTCAAATCCTGTTATAGAACTTGCAAAACCTTAAATTTACTTTTAAATGCACTTGCATTCAGTCTCACCTGGACTCTATATATGATACTGATGTGCTGGTGTCCCTACCAGGCTTCTTTAGGTGTTTTGGAGCAGCAGTTGATGTCTAAGCTTGTTCTACCTCATAGACCAGTAATCAAATTAGTTCTAGACCAGCTTAGACCAGCTAGAAAAATCCAGCTATAGCTTAGGCTGGTTTTTCCATCAGGGTGGAAACAATTATCACTGGAGCAGCTGACTCTTCAATGTGAAATGTTGGGACTGTGGCACAAGTTTGTGAAATCCGTGCATGCAATAATTGCCTGTTGCTCTCATTTGGACGGGCATGATCCTGTGGTAACTCCCATGTGGTGACGAGCTGTCAAAGTAAGGTCTTTTTTATAGAGGAAATATTAACAGTTTCCTGTTTTTGAGCAAAGACTGCACACCTAACATTCTTACTGAAAATTTTCCTGGGCGTGGGGCGATGCCTTGCATAGCAACTCTCCCTGAAAGAAAAGACAACCTGATGATACACTCAGCTTTAAAAAAAAAAAAAAAAAAAACGACCCCCCTGCATCCATCCCCACCCTTTCACATTATTTTTTCACATGTCTTTTCCCCTCCCACCAAAACATGACACTGAGTCACATCCCTGAGGACACATGCAGTTGAAAGCCTCTTATGATTTGACTGAAAATTGAATCCAGAGAACACTGAAAGCAAGTTTTCTGTTTATAATTTGCTTTGTATGGGATCGCTGTCACAAGGACTCGTTTTACAAACACAGTCCTTTTATTTTGTCCTTAAAAGGGGTTGAGCACTCGCAGGGGTCTTGTGTAGGAGAGCGTAGCAGGGAATTCCCATCTCCATTTTCAAAAATTCTCCGCACACACACACACATGGGGCGTTCCTCCAGACCATGATGCACTCGTGGTTCAAGTGCACTCCCACAGACATCCACATCAAAGATCCTTGTGTGCAGAAACACATGCGTAGCGTTCCCTTGGAACTGAATATTTTCCTCTCATAAAAGTGCATTCTTTTAATAGCACGCTGGAGCAGGATTCCACGTGGGAATCTGGCCAGAGCACAGTCTAGTGACCTCCGCGTAGTCATCACGAATGCATGAGATTATGCTTGTACAGTGTTTGAAGAAAGACTATAAATCCTGGCTGACCAATATGAAAACCTTCCATAGCTAAGGTACAGTTACAGTACCAAGGCTTTGGTGGGTTTGTTAGTCATTGCACATGAATTTGCGATTTGAAATGAATCACAGGCTGTTGCCATCGTGATCGAGGATTTAGAAAAAATAAACAAGATAGCTAGAATTGTTTTATGGATCCTAATCAATGCCATTGTTTTTGCACAACTTTTTTTGTCTGTCCAAGTTCAATATTTTGATGCATACCGTGGAGGACTACTTAAAAATAAAATCTTTATTTATTTATTTATTTATTTATTTAATTGATATGTTAATATTTAATTACACATTATATATGTAATTAAATATGTCTTTTTATTTGTCATTTATTTTATATTTTGTATTTAATTTAATTAATTAATTAAATCTATTTATTTTCTAGTTTGAAAACATTATATATATATATATATATATATATATATATACACACACACACCAATATATATTTTCTATAGCTGCATTTATAAACAGTTAATTAAATAAACAGTATCTTATTTATTTACATTTTTTATTTTATTTCATTTTGTTTTTATTGTTAAATAATTTGTCATTTTAAATATCATTGAGTAAACCATTTTAAATGTGATTTATTGAAATTATTTATTATTTACATTTTTATTTTATTGTGTTTATTCCATTTAAAAAAAGTGATTTATTTATATCGTTTTTTTGTATTCAATTGATCAGTGGCACTAATCCTCCATATGTACTGGTGATTTATTAACTATGTGGAAGAACAGGCCCCCAGATCTGAAGAATGCAAGTTGATACTTCTGTCAGTACAGTGAGGGTGTTATCAGGGAACACTGTGCAGTCAGCTCAAGAACTGTTTATTTTAACGTCGTTGAAAGTCATAGTTGTAATATTCAAGTAATGGAAACTATGTGTAGAGTCAATTGGGATATACTGTAGATAAATGAATGGGGAGGATAGGCTGTTATAAGACTGTATAATTTGGTATTTTGTTGCCAACTTGAGTCATGATGGTTTCAAGCCCTTGGACAAGTAGTAATTTATCATTTCACTCTTACAGGAACTTCAATTTACTCGAGACACTCTTCTATTTTGTCCAAACCTTGTGGTGAGCCTAGCAGTCTTTTTAGCTAACTTATAACCAGTCAGCCTTCTTTGGTCAACCAGCTTAGATAGACTGGTGGTTAACCAGCATTTCTTTTTTTGCTACTAAGGCTATCCTGTTTAAACTAGCACAAATAGTCTGAAGTGGTCGAGTTGCCTACATTTCAGTCATTTTCAGATATTATCAGTTTAAAGATCATTGCTATTTAAAAATGTAGGTATGTTTTTATTCTGACCAGCTATTCTGATTCAAATAGGAGTTCTTAAATAAATATTAGCTTTATCTTGACTTTCATGTTTGACCGTGAAGGACGGGGTGTGTTTGTGTGTGCTTTTTCCCTGTATAGCCTAATCAAAAATGTCACAACTGAAATAAACACGTCTGTATTTGTAAAAGAAAGTGTACTGCTATAGTATACAGTGATGGTGTGAGGATGGCCAGCTCTGTGAAGGTCTGAACCAAGCTTTCCAGGGCTTATTAAAAGAGTTTTACATTTTCATGCCTTCTCTAAATGTTAGTGTTTGGTGTCAGGCACTATCTAATCCAATCTGCCGGTTGATACAGGAGGTTTAGAGTAAGGGGACTTGGGCATGAACCAGGCCGTACCAGTCTGAGTGAACCAGAGCAGGGGGCTGGACAGTGTATAGATGCTGTCTATGAGGAATGTGGAGATGATGAAGAGGGGGAGGAGGACGAGGAGGAGGAGGAATTGTGCTGAATGTCTTACAGTAATGTCAGCCCACTGACAGACAGACAGACAGCCTGATTGATTGATTGATTGATAGATAGATAGATAGATAGATAGATAGATAGATAGATAGATAGATAGATAGATGAAAGACAGGCGGACGGACGGACGGACGGATGGATGGATAGATAGACAGACAGACAGACAGAATGACTGATAGATAGATAGACAGATATTTGAAAGACAGACAGACAGACAGATAGATAGATAGATAGATAGATAGATAGATAGATAGATAGATAGATAGATAGATAGATAGATAGATAGATAGATAGATAGATAGACAGACAGAATGACTAATAGATAGACAGATATTTGAAAGACAGACAGATAGATAGATAGACAGCCAGACAGACAGATAGATAGATAGACAGACAGACATACAGATAGATAGATAGATAGATAGATAGATAGATAGATAGATAGATAGATAGATAGATAGATAGATAGATAGATAGATAGATAGATAGATAGATAGATAGATAGATAGATAGATAGATAGATAGATAGATAGATAGATTTAATTTAATTTGTACATTTTAATTTAAGTTGTTATAATACTTTGTTATTATTACTGTCTTCACTATACTATGTGTTACAAGCTTTGGCAATATTGTAATATGTACAGTCATGCCAATAAAGCAATTTGAATTGAATTGAATTGAATTGAATTGAATTGATAGATAGATAGTCAGACAGACAGACAGACAGACAGATAGATAGATAGATAGATAGATAGATAGATAGATAGATAGATAGATAGATAGATAGATAGATAGATAGATAGACAGACAGACAGACAGATTTTTTTAATAGTAATATTATTAGTAATATTAAAAGTATTTCTACTTCCTGAAGATCATTTATAATCCACCAGAGGGCAGAAGACATGCAGTAAGAGAAAAATATTTATCATGTTAATTATGTGAAGGCCTTTAGCAAGCAATCAAACATGAGTTAGTTGGAAAACAGCTCCAATGGGTTAGTTGTGCAAAATGAAATTATGTCTGATTTTACTATATCAATACACAATGATTTAATTCTGAAATCTCTTTCATCTGCAGGTGGACTTCGAGGACGTGATCGCTGAGCCTGCAGGCACCTACAGCTTCGACGGCGTGTGGAAAGCGAGCTTCACCACCTTCACAGTAACAAAGTACTGGTGCTACAGGCTTCTGACGGCCCTGGTGGGCATCCCGCTCGCCCTGGTGTGGGGCATCTTCTTCGCCATCCTCTCCTTCATCCACATCTGGGCCGTGGTGCCCTGCGTGAAGAGCTACCTAATCGAGATCCACTGCGTCAGTCGAGTCTACTCCATCTGCGTGCACACCTTCTGCGACCCTCTGTTCGAAGCCATGGGGAAGTGCTTCAGCAGTGTGCGGGTCACCGCCACCAAGGTCGTGTAGGGACAGGGAGAAGGAAAAGAGCCAGAGGGAACGGGTGGGATGGGGGAAACCGATGTCCAAAGCAGGGAGATAAATCACATGATAAACCTTGAAATAAACGTGAACAGAGATGGAGGGTTGCACTGTATTAGGTAAGACTCTCCTCTCCGTGAGCTTTGTCTCCTTTCAGCTTTGGATTCCTTGGGGCGTAAAAATTCTCACTTTTTGGGACAGTTCATGCAAAAATGCAAATTCTGTTATTATTTATTTACCCTCGTGTCATTTCACGTCCGTCAAGCTCCAAAAACACCATAAAAGTGATCCATGTGACTTGTGCTATTATTCAAGTCATATGAATGATATGAAACAGAACTTGTCATATTGACCACTTTTATGGTACTTTAATGGTGCTTTTTATTGTCCTTTTTGGAGCTTGACAATGGTCACTATCATATAGAATATTATTTATAAATATATAAATATTTAAAAAAATATATATTTTAAGGTCCAATTGTATTCGCAATCACTTCGATTCCTATTGAAGCAACTGTATTTCAACCGTGAAAATTTGCAAACACAAAATGTGAACTTTTATCGTTAAATATTTTGCAAGCTTTTCACTTTGTGTCCCACAGATACATTACAGGTATATAAATTTTGAATGACGTTAGGTAAGTAAATAAAGACAGAATTTTTTTATTTTTGAGTGAACTATCTCTTTAAGATTTGCCTGCTGGGACAAGGCTGTGAACTTGTTGAGTTTTTTGTCATTACCACGTCCACTTAAAGGAGTAGTTCACTTTTAGAAAAAAACTTTGCTGATAATTTACTCACCCCCATGTCATCCAAGATGTCCATGTCTTTCTTCAGTCGAAAAGAAATTAAGGTTTTTGATGAAAACATTCCAGGATTTTCTCCATATAATGGACTTCAATGGGAACCAAACGGTTCAAGGTCCAAATGAGAGTTTCAGTGCAGCTTCAAAGGGCTTTAAACGACACCAGATGATGAATAAGGGGCTTATCTAGCGAAACGATCGCTCATTTAAAAGATAAATAACAAAGTTTAAGTTTTATAAGCACAAATGCTCGCCTTGCTCTGTTCTGTGATGAGCGTTCGTGACTCTCCTGTTCAAAATGAACTAATCTTTTTTCGAGTTATGACTTGAAGGGTTCTAGATAAGCCCCTTATTCATCGTCTGGTGTCGTTTAAAGCCCTTTGAAGCTGCTCTGAATCTCTCATTTGGACCGTGAACCGTTTGTTTCCCAATAAAGAAAATCCTGGAATGTTTTCATCAAAAACCTTCATTTCTTTTCGAGTGAAGAAAGAAAGACGTGGACATCTTGGATGACATGGGGGTGAATAAATTATCAGCAAAAGTTTTTTTTAAAAGTGAACTACTCCTTTAAGTCCAAGCCAAAATAGTTCCTTAACATAGAAGATTCAAATAGTTTTGCCATGTCAGTCTTCCATTTGGGTACCATCTCACTTTTTTTATGTAATCCAAAGTGTTTTGTTTGTTTTTGGGAGAAGGTTTGGGGAAACTGAACGAATATTAGAGAAAAAAGTAGGCGTGGCCCTGCTGATGTTAAGACTGCCCGTCACACTGCATGTTGCCACTAAATATGGTGGATGGCCCGAACACGGGGCAAAAGAGATGCCCTCACTGAACCCTTTGCCAACTCAGCATATACTAACAAAGAGACTGTTCCTGGCTCTGACATGTAACGCTTCAAACCGGTCATCATGTCAACAGCTTTTTGAGTGGCAGAGAATGTCTTTACAACTTCCAGAGTGACATCATGTGAATCTAGCAACTATAGGACACAAAGCTAAGCTAGCGAGGTTGTGAAGAACTTTTTTAACACTAAAGCACATTACCACAGCCTTAACATATACTTAAATTGCAGTCTTTGAAGATGAAGAATTAGTTTTTTGCATTTTTCTTCTTTAAGTTTGTTTCTGTAGTACAACATTGTGACATCATTTGGTTTTTGGAAATTTGTCCCGTAAACAAACCTGTCTGCTTCTCTGTTTATTCACTGTCAGACACACACACTGGCAAAGACTGGCAGCAAAGCAAAGTTTCCAGCATCAAAGGCTGCTGCTAAAATGGGGTTTATATAGTATTTTGTACTCACTTCTGTCACCTTTCGTCTACCCGCTTTGACCTGGTCACCTCTTTGTCTACCTGCTGTCTTAGTATCTATGGCGATGCATTTGCTTCAGTGAGTCTGCCTCTGTACATGAGATCTTGTTATTTTTATTCATATTTTTATATGAAAACTGAAATTCTCTTTCCTTGCTTTAACTGTAAAATCACATAATGCTGTGCACATTAAAGAAAATTTAATATAAAATAAGTTGATTTCATTTGTCTGGTTCATTCAGCGTTTTTATTTGCTCGTGGACGGTCGCACTGCCTCAGGCTTTGCTTTTCTTGTAATGAAAAAAGTTTTGTTGATTAAATGGCTTTGATTTAATTTTAGGACTTTGTTTAAAGCCCTTTTGGGCTGCTTTAACCTCGCTGTGGTCATTTTAAGGCTTTTTTTATTTGTGTACTCAGAAAAACCCACAGCAATTAATATTGAAGTATTTTAAGAGAAGACAAAAATAAGCACGTAAGCTCAGGGTTACTAAAATAAAGTGGAGAGAAATAAATCAGTGCTTATTCGTTTTCATGTGCCTCTAGTGAATATTTGGACTGAACCTCAAAAAATATGTTTTATTTTGTAATGCATTTTAGTGGCATATGGATCCTCCAGTCTAATGAAACTAAACACTTTTACCTTCTTATAACATCAGTATTATTTTAGTATTTTAAGATACTATTCATTTTTATTCATATTTTTAATTAGGCTTTTTTTATTTATTTAAGTTTTAGTTACAATTTTACTAAATTTGTTGTTTTTAACATTTTTTTCAGTTATCAGCTACACGTAAATGAAAATGAGAATTGTTGCCTTTGCCAACTGGCTGAAGTAAATTAAGTTTTTGTATATTTTATTTTATATCAGTTAACGTGTTAACTTTAAAAAAAAAATTTAATAATGAAATGTTATGTATATGTAATGTAACGTATATATATATACTATACAATCCTGGCCAACATTTCTTAAAAGAATAATAATCAAAATAAAGATGTTAAAAGCATCAACTGAATTTCGTTTCACTTTCACACATAAAAAATGGGAAAGCCTGACGAGAGAATATTTGTTAGGAAAATAACCTATATTCAAATCTGTAAAATTCTTTAAAGGAAATATATTGCCCCCTATGGGAACTGTGGATATTAACACACACAATCACCTGTTGGATGATTCCTGCCTGAATTATTTCTTTTGAGTCGGATCTTTTCTTTAACAAATCATTTCGACCGTTATAAATGGTCTCAAAAGACCAGCAACGGTCCTTTAAAAAGTTTTGAATTTTATTTATGGTGCATCCCATTATTAGTCGACAAGGATTAAATTATGGATGCATTTGCTGTGTAGCCTAGGCCTAGGTTTATTGTCAGGTAAACACTGAGAAACATTACACTGTAAAAAAAAAATGTGCTCAATTTACAGTGAAATACCGGAAGCTTTGGTTGCCAGAAATGTACCGCATAAAAAAATATGGTAGCAAGACTTTATGCTAGCAAGGTTTTACAGACTTAACTTAAACTAAAAACTTTAAAATTAACGGTATTTCACAGTAAAATTACTACATTAAATTTACTATTAGATCTATTACAGTTATTTACCGTATATAGTAAGGAAAGGTTCTGTTAACAGTTTTTCACTGTAGCATTTTTACAGCCTTTTACCGTTAAAATCACGATAATGTTTTACAGTGTACCGTCACCATGCAGATTTAGTCTATTACGTATAGCCTACGCATCTTTGTTGTGTGAAAACACCTCCTCTTGGTAAATAAAGACAATAGCAAGCATGTCTTTTTGATTATTCATTGTATCCACATGGAGGAGTCATTGAATTGATTCAATGTGCTATTGTGTGTGTTTAATATAGGCTAATTTATAGGCTGCTATGTACTTTGATATTATGCCCAGTAAAACTTCTGAAGATTTATGGTTTAGGAGGCTGTTCATTTTCCCTTAGCCCCATGGGCATCACAACACCTGTTTCTTTCAGATGTTGTTATCGTCAGAATATACTGCTATGAATAGACTATACGCAAAACTGCACTGAGTCATAGATCTTCTGTATTTCTTTTACATGGAGAGTACCTACAAACAAGACAAGGTAAATCAAATCTCAGCTGTTTGATCAGACACAGAACAGATGGTACTTTCTGAGCAGCCAGCCATCCACACCACCACCAGGTTTTCATCTTCCTCTATCATTGTTTGAATCATTGTCACCATAGAAGGGCCTGTTACACTGGACTAAAACATTTGAAACCGGGAAATGACCTGTTTTTGTCAAAATTTCAGGTGTTTCAGAGTGTTTTTGTCCGTGTTGTCTTTTTGAGATTACTGTGTTTACTGAATCTGAAGGTGGAACTGGGTGGTTTTGCGAAGGTTTTCAGGACAATCACCTACAAGATTTTAATGGCAGATGCCGTTTGTAAAACTATAACAACTGTAAAACTATAACAACTATGTTGAGTGACTGAAGGAAAGCTCTTTGTATTCTTTGAGGGAAACCAGTGTGCTTAATTATATTAAATGTCCACTTGTATTTCAAATCTTTAAAGTATATTTAAAAAACTCTAATTGCAGATAATATAATATTAATAAAATAAAAGGTAACCTAGGTTTACTTAAAGAGAGTACACTATTTTTCTTAACACAATTTTAAAGTGCACTTTGTAATGTCAAGATTTTAACACTCTTTAGTCATTCCTTAACAACGTACACTTATTTTGATGTGTTGACTAAAGCATGCACGTTTATTATAATTTTAACTGCACAGTGTGCTTTTTTGATGTTACATTTAAAGTTAATATATTAAATGAACATTGCAACTTTATCATTACAAATGTCATTTTCTTTGACAGTACACTGTAACCATATTTCAAAAACAATGGAAATAATTATGAATATTAACATGTATAAGATCTAAACTGGGCCAAAAGTACTCTAAAGTCTAACTAATATAAATTTAAACAAATTTCTTTTAAATTGTAAACAACATGCAATCAAGTGTTTGAAAACATTACATTGAGTTTACTTTCTTTTTAAGCATATTATTTTTGTAATAATAAATATGGTTTAAAAGTATGCTTTTTTTGCAAGGAGCCTAAAGCTCAAAATGAAAAACAATATTATCCAATTTAAATAAATCATAAAGCCTGTTGGGTTTGCTGTCAAGGACCAGGTTTTAGAACCAATAATATTATGATTATGTAATAAATCAGAAATGAAGTTGAGAACGGTCATGTGACCCAGAGGAAAACTATGCCAACTGGGTGAACTAATCAGCTTAAGTGCTGTAAAACTGGTTTGAGTGTAAAGTTTTTCAAATGTGGCTCTGTGTTTGTTTACCCTGTTAAAACTTTTTCCTGGAATAACACTATCAAATCCGTTTCTCAATATATTATGGTTTTGAGGTGGCCCAGGGCGGAGGAATATAAATCCAAATGACTTTCTGCAATAGATAGGCTATACTGTATCTAATTTCCCTCTGTGATTTAAATACATTTAATTCAGATCTAAAGTTTGACTGATAGAATTGCATCTTTATTTTCTGAAAGTCATACAGGCATTCAACTGTATTAAAATGATCAATCCATGCATGTCAGCAGTCATTCTTCACAATACATGCAATATACTAATGTCAAGAGGATAGTTAAATTAATGTTGCTGATGTGCGCAACATTTAAAAGCCCTTTTCCAAATGAACCGTGCATGGCAGGTTTAAATGATTAGTCGTCAATGAGGTTTTACAGTATAGGAGAATGACCAGGTCAGCACTAACCTGGATTTTATTGACCTTAAGGTCATAAATAAAACCTGAGACTAAGTTAGAGTGGGTACTAATCTATATGGATCAGTTTTATAGATTATCTGTGGTGTCCTCCCTCCACTCACTCTGTGTCAGACACCAGCTCAAAACTTTTATTGATTAGTTCGTAAATCTGGAACACTAGGACTAGGTCACCACTAGGTGGCGTTACGATGCCTTAAATGGCTACACAAAGGTTCTGTGCTAATCACAGGGTTATCCTGTATGCAGGCCATGCGAATTTTGTGCCACAAAAACCACATTACAATCTGTTGTTAAAATGAAACCTTGGCCAAATAAAAAATATATATAAATAGGTCTGTTTTTTCCCCATGATATTATGATAAGCCTCTTCGCTTAAAAAAAAGACCACAAAATATTTGTCAAATGTGTCATGGTCACGACTCGAGGCCCTTAACATTCCATGGCAGGTGGAGGATGAAGATACTGCATAGTTTAAGAGAAAGTCATAAGTCCAGAAATTCACACTTCAGTTTTAGTGGTGGGTGGCCGTGTAAAATTGACCACTGAAACTTCCCTCCATTTGCGTTTTGCAATATGATAAATCAGCACACTTGCCCAACCAAAACCTCTCAAACAACAACAATAAATGCCTGAAACATTCAGAGTAGTCAGGGTCTAATGTGGCGAGACAAACTTCATAAAGCCTGAGTCCTGAGCCTTTGCATGTAAGTATTGATGTTTTGAGCTCACTTACTGATAAGGTCGATGCATATGAATTTAATGCTACACAATGTAATAATGTACTAGCAATTGACCAGTTTGGTCATTCGAGTGATTCATGAGATACAAACTCCAAATTACCACCACACTGTAAAAGGTTTTGTTGATGATTTGTCATCACAGCTTTTTTTCTTTTGTCAAATCAACTAATTAATGTGGTTCAGATAATATAATATTTAGAGTTTCTGTTGATTAAACCAATCTCCTGCATTGTTTTAGCTCAACTTTTTAATTTTAATGAACTCAAAATTTTAAGGCATCCAGGTCCAAACCAACTTTTATTTTTAGTCACAATATTGTGTTTTATCCTTGCTTCAAATGCAGTGTTTGATAAATAAATTGAGGAACGTAAGTGAAATTATTAGTTTCCAATGATAAATTTCCTAATAATGATAAATAAATACGTTTATTTTCCCTCGTACATTTTTATTTGACGTTTATTTATTTATTTTTTAATTGTTTTAAAGGTATACAAATAAGCCATATCCTACAGCTTATTAATAAAAAGGGAAAATTTTTAATCTAGAAGTTAGAACATATAAATTTAGATAAAATCTAAAACATATTTAAAACATTAAAATGCCTACAAATGTTAACATTTTACTTCATGTTTATGGAATTTACCCAATACTATTATCAATTGTAAAATATCTGCAGCCAATCATCGGACTCCGTTACTCCACGGCCAGTGACGTAACTGTCAGTGATCTGACTGCGCTCACCTGAGAGACCCATTCCATCCAATGGCACGCGCCCCCTGGAGTATACGACCCGCGTTTATGCAGTACAGCAACAAACCCTTTAAACTGATTTGACCCATTCTGAGTGTGAGTCACCCGAGTACACATTCTCCGAGGCAGTGATTACGGTGTTACGGAGAGGAGGAGGAAGAGCAGGCAACTTTTTACCAGAAAGCGCGCAGAAACTCACCGCTGCATCCCATCTCGAGACTGCTGGCATCCGCCACAAACAGCGCGCGCGCATCTTGAGGAAACCGGACCGTTAAAAGATGTGATTATTTTCCCTTTCTGTCTCAGACAGTTGTGTTTTATTTTACAGGTGAGTTAGCGTTTGCTTTATTTCTGAACGTTTAGAGTATGATGACATGTATTACGGAAGGTTATTCATTTGAAAGTTATGTTATTAAAGTGTAAATTAGTTGTTGCTACTAAAATATTTTGTTTTTAGTTGCTAATGATTTTAGTTGAAGGGTTTTCATGGAATTGCCTGGGAGGTGTGTATTTAGCTGTTGACAGTGTGAGTCATTATAAATCTGCACGTTTCCTTGAAACTCAGTTAAGAAAACTGAAAGCTTTTTTGTTGTTGTTAAAAGTTCTGAATCAAATCAAGATTTCCAATAAGTTATTATTGGAAATCTTGACTTGTTTATCTCCAAACACGTTTATCTTCCTTTTTCTGGGGTTACAGACATTTGAGAGTCATTTTAGTGTAAGTGAGTGGGCTAAATTTCTGAGAAGAAAAATGTGGTCTTACTTAAGAATTGGCTTTAAAATCTTAAACCTCACAATGTTTATCTTTAGGTAAATATTAATATGTGAAACGGTAAGATACTGACTGGAATTTCCAAAAGGACAGAAAGTGCAACAGTCTCTCACACTGTTATACTTGGAGCTCGCTGAGACCTAGTGCTCCTCAGCACACTTCAATAGATAACAGTAAGGGTGAATCCCATATTCTCAATCTCTGCTGCTTTTTCCATCTCAACCTTAAAAGCGACCTCCTGGAGGAATGGCGTTTAAGTACACCAACAATAAATCACTTCTCCGGCGTCTGCAGCCTACCAGGCTTAATTGAGTTTATCAACCACTCCCTTGAGAACACTGTCTAAAGTTAGACTTGTCACCGCAGTGCACTCAGTGTAGGCTGACTCTTTGATGATTCGCCTCTTCTGGTACACAGCCACAAAAGTGCTGTCCAAGTCAGAGGCACAAGGATCGTTTAGAGTTGCCCTCTTTCTTTTATCCATGGATTTGTCATGCACAGTGAGTGGTGAATTATTGAGGCTTCTACAATGCAAGGAAACTAGTGATATCATTGTTGTTGCAGTCAGTGTGGCTGTGATTTACAAGTGTCATTTGTTCGGAGTAGTTCATAAAGCTTTTGTGTCCTTGTGTTTTGTGCACTAATGCGCTCTATAGAATCAGAATTCTCACAAAAATGCTCTGGTTGATAGTAACTACTGAAAACTACTGAGTTTTGGTCGTAAAACTAAACACAACCCCCATCTTAATAAGTCATATTGTTGGGAGATATAGAGTGACAACAGATTTTGTAAATGCATCTTATGTAAGTAGTAAATATTTAGTTGATTTACATTACAAGACATCAGAAGAAGATATCAGAAGCTCCATATTCTCACTATATAAGCCTGATGTATCGAATATGAAACAAAACGTAAGACAATTTGTTTGGCTTCTATCATATGTCAGACTTTACATGGTTAATATGCTAAATAAATGTTGACTTTTTCACTCTGCAGAAGAACAAAGATGAGAATTCACTATTCTGAAACCCCTTGCATCCTCATCATCCTTCAAACGCTGTGGTGGGGCTTTAATTGTCAATGTGAGGAACCGATAGAAAGCTCCAAACTCGATCTCTCTGTGACCTACGACCTTCCTCACTTTGTGTCTGACACTCCCATCCAGAAGCTGTTGGAATTCAATGAAACTGTGTACGTAGGTGCCATCAACAAGCTTTACGCTCTGTCAAAAGACCTCAAGAAGAAACAGAAGTATGATACCGGACGGGTCCATGAGGGTCCCGACTGCTCGGTGCCAAAACCATGCTTTGTTTGTGAAGACAAGCCCCCCTACACGAACAACACCAATATGGCCCTGGTGATTGAAACTTTCTACGACCTTGAGCTCTTCAGCTGTGGTTCGGTGGGGAACGGCGTCTGCACCCGTCACGTGTTAGAGGATGGACCCCTGGATACGGAAGTAACTTGCATGTATTCTGAGAAAAACAAAGGTAGCAGCCACGGTTGCCCAGACTGCCTAGCAGGACCCTCTGGCACGCAGATCCTCAATGTGATGAGCAGCGGTGTCGTGAGGTTCTTCGTCGCCAACTCGGAGCCTCTTGATATTACCAGCCCTCGTCTCCACCACACCATCTCCGTTAGGAAGATGCGAGAGACTCAAGATGGCTTTGAGTTCTTTTCTGAGCAATCCTACATGGACTTGGCCCCAGGTCTGCGTGGAAAATACCCACTACGCTACGTCTACTCCTTCCAGAGTGGTCCATATGCTTATTTTCTCACCGTCCAACGTGAAGGTGGCAGCTCGAATGCCTTCCACACGAGGATCGTACGCATGTGCTCTTCGGATCCTGAGATCTTGCGCTACGTAGAAATGCCCTTTGAGTGCATTTACTCTGAGCGAAGGAGAAAGAAGCGCTCGGCCCAGGTGGTTTTCAACGTTCTCCAGGCTGCGCATGTGGCCAAAGTCGGCTATGACTTTCAGCAGGAGATGGGCCTGAAAGAAGGAGAGGACGTGCTGTTTGCAGCCTTTGCCCGCAGCAAACCCGACTCACCGGAGCCCACCGCCAGCTCTGCCGTTTGCCTTATCTCCATTTCGGACATCAATAACTTCTTCAGGGATTTCATTCATAAGGGACACACGAGGAAGCTCCATCACTTCCCAGGGTCGGAGGAGAAAACCTTCAACCAGGTAAGCAGTTTCAACCAAATCATACGTTTTCTCCAGTCAATTTTAGCTAACGTCGCCAGCCGAGAGCAAATCTGACTTCTTGTCAGCCCAATTGCTTGTCTTTATCCTCGGGCCATCATAAATCACTGCCCCTCCTCGTTTTTTTTACTTATCCATCACCATTTGTTGGATCAATCGGTAAATCATGCAGATCAATAAATGACACAAATTTAACTGCTGACGACTCCCTCAGGGCCTGTCGATAATGCAGGGCTATTACTTCCCAGAGTTCATTATAAAACATACATCGCTCTGATCTGCATAGTAATACACTGCGGTTAAGGTTTTGAATATGTAAAGATAAAGCCTACGAACATATCTAGAGCTGGACAGTGGTCAGCATGGCACAGAAGATGAATGGAAACGACAGGGCATTTGCAGTTTAAATGTTACTCATTTAACATATACCAAACAACACAATTTACTCTCTTCACTGTGGACTAAGGTGATTTTTAAATATTTATTGTGTTAATCTCTTAATATTAGTGATGCACGATATATCGGCCGCCATATCGGTATCGGCCGATATATGTTAATTTTTATTGTTATCGTTATCTGCCTGATAAGAAAATTAGGCCGATATATTAAAGCTGATAATTAATGTATTATTTCCTTCAGATGCACTGTTCAACATGATGGTTTGGAATTGCTTGAAATATGATTGGACAAAAAATTAAAATACAGTTTAGTGCAGCACAAGTCTGTCATATAGTCCATGTAAAATATATGATGTGATTGGAATATGGATTTTAATGGTGAGACTTTTGTTTTTGTAATTAGACTCTCAAAAATGAAATAACAATTTGGATTTTGATTTATCGGCCAATATATCGGTTATCGGCTTTCAAATATCGGCCAAAATGTTCATATCGGTGCATCCCTACTTAATATGACAATGTGTGAGCACTTCAGTCATAAACTCGGTGGTGTAGATTTAAAATGAAGATTGCAAATAATCTGAAAACTAGGTTTGTTTGAGATCCATATGAATCAGGCTTGTTTAATAATAACAAGCATTACTCATGCTGTCCGTTCTCTGCACTTTTCTATTTGCTTGTGTGTTATCTTAACAGAGTCCATACAGCGGGGAAGCCCAGATCAATACCCAGCAGGTGTTCTTCAACTGTCTCTAACAGTATTTGTACTGGTTGCTTTGGCAGTTCATATGGGCCAGACCGGAGCGGCTGGCCTCATCTCAAAGTCACACAGATCTCAAGTCTGGTGTAGTTGCTTCAGTGCCCTGAATTTTATCTGGCCAAGCTCACAAAGTGCACTCAGTCATTTATTACAGCAGAAGATCTGCAGACTGAAGCACTTAAGACATTTTTAAATATTTTCATTCTGTGGATCCTTGATCCAAACATCTGCTCAAAATCAGCTGTGGTTCTATCAGTTTTCATTATGCGGATGTACAATAGCTTAAATGGCAAGAGCAGTTGGAAGACATTTCCCTAGGCGTCTTAGAATAAGTGTTTACTTACAGTTTGAAAGGGATGTGCGTCTGTTTCCAATACAATTTTTGTCCATAAGTGTGTGAACGTGTGCATGTGCGTTTGTTTGTTTTGGGTGTGTGTGTCTGAGTGTGTTAAGACCGATGGCAAATCATGGTGCCATCGTTGAGAATTATGATACTGGTAGCATATGTTATGCAGAGTCTGTCTTATCATCCCATAAAGGGGCAATTGACGCGGTGTCATAAAACCATTACGTTGTAAATAGGCATGATAAATTGACCCCAATATCTTGTTTTTGTTCTTAGACAACCGACTGCTCCACATACTGGGCTCCAACATCTCCTGCCTTTATTTGGAAACATGGGCATCTGACACTGCACTTCAGTTTTGATTGAATGTAGCCTTGCTTTCCTGTTTTATTTGTTAATGTGGAGCCAAAGTTATATGAATATCATATCAGATAAATCACCAAAGTCCGTAATAGACTCTTACCCTTCGAGAGAAAGACACCACCGCTTTCTGACTTCACCCAAGCTCTTAAAATTATCGATTGGCCATTCTGCTCTAGCTCAGCAATATTCGTTAATAAAACAGACAGAAATATTGGCCTTATTGTTTGGAATAATGGATGTATCCGAGTTGGAACCACCCCAACAAACCCAGCGCCCCCTGTCTTGAAAGAGCAGAGGGGAGGGGGACACTTGAGACCGGCAATAACAAACAGCCACATTTAAGGTCAAAATTATCATTAGATTACAATTGATCAGGGGAACAACTGGCAAATGGTGATTACTTTAAAATTGAATCTGAAGCTTGATTGATTGCCGCCTGTAATATAATTCCTAAAGAGGGAGTTTTGATCGACAGCAATTTTAATTACTACGGCCATTGTGGCTAAATGAACATGCTTTGGGATGGCAAGTCTGAAAGTGTAAAGAAAAGCGAAAATGCAGTGGATTGATTTTTAACTTGCTTTGTGAACATTTTGCCACATCTTTTTGACCGTGAATAAGCCCATATCAATGTAAATTAAATCCTTTTAGATCTTTGTATCTCGCTCAATCTTTTAGATTATAGTGTGTTTTGGTCATGTAAGGACAGGGTGTCACGCTAATGCACTGTACTTAGCACTTATAAAAAGCA
Organism: Pimephales promelas; assembly: GCF_016745375.1. The sequence goes on from NW_024121477.1 coordinate 1,446,048, forward strand.
TACGTGCTGCTGCCTGCTTATTCCCAGATGTGAAACTTGCGCAAAAGCGGCAAAACCTGGAGAATTTATAGGCCATGGCTTCAGCTCTGGGAGGTGCAAAATCATGCTGAAAGACATGGTACTTGTTGTATCCTGTCTCTGCTTGGAGAAGCTGCGATAAGCTACCTGCATGGTTGCGTTTCTACGAGTATACATGTGTAAGAAATGTATTCTATGTGGGTGAGTTGAGGTTTGTACCAGGCAATTAAGTCACCCTGAATCATTTCTGGCAAAAGCACATAAACGCAGGCACGTACACGTCACAGACCAACAGCTCTGACCAAGGGGTAGGTGGAAGGGTGCAGCTGTGTGTTTTCTCAAAATTTCAAGCCCCTGCAGTGAGCTAATGTTGGCAGCCTTGCCCTGGCGGGAAACCTGCGTGACTTTAGACCATAATGTTAGCTAGAGGAGACCGGACAGCTGGCATCCAGGTGCGAACTGCTTATCTCATCTACATCTGGTGATGAGAGCACCTGTGGGGTTGTATCCTGACTTTCATGCTTTATTTGAAGTTTACTGTGTACTAAAAGTCTTCTTTATATTTATATACACTACCATTCAAAATTCAGGGTTGGTAAGTTTTGTTTATTGAAATAAATGTATACAGTTTCTTTATTCAGCAAGGATGCATTAAATTGAGCAAATCAAATATGGCCGTAAAGACATTTAAAATGTCACAATTTCAATTTTAAATGAAACAGGCCTATTGTTGAAAAAAATTGATGAGAAAAAAGAACACTGCTGGACTATTAAAGCTACACTGTGTGATTTTTACCCCCATCTAGCGGTGAAAAGGTATATGACCATCCAGGGAATATTAGTTTCTATTCCTCTCAATTGTCGATTTCGTTTTACAGTTGATTTCGTTTTAACTCCTACAGTGGCCAATGTAGTCCAAGATTAACATGGCTTCCAGATCGACCTCGTTCATGAGTGTTAACTCAAACTCAAACGTAAACGCGAAAGGCGAAGCTTGAATTAACGGGTGTGTCCCTCTTTGGCTAATGTACTTTCAAGATGGAGAGGCAACATGGCAACCGACATTAGATCCCCTTACCCGTATGTATTTTCAATGGCATATTATACACTCACGAGAATACTTTATTACTTGAACGAAGTAAATATACATTAATGAGCACATATATTTTTGAGAGAACTAAGTGTTTTTTTAGCTAAAACACAGAGTTACACATTGTAGCTTTAAAAATATCAATATTTTTGAAAAAGAAACGAATATGACCCAATCATGATCAATAATGCGGGCATTGCCGCTTGAGTTGATACTAAAGAGTGAATGACATCAGTAAACTAAAGCGCTAGCAGGTTAATAAACATCCTATTTCCTATATGAGATTAATCCGATATATACAACAACAACAAATATTATAACTTACAATTGCACTAAAGGACACAAATGCGGAAGTGAACTTGACCATGCTTGTCTGAATGTTTAACTCCCGTTCTTCCCGTGACAACAACGCTAAAACACAGGCAACTAAAGCACAAAGAATTTACAATATTCTACTACAATAGTGTTCTCATTATAGTGTTATATATATGGCAGATCGTCTCTGCACATCTTGCACTTAACTGTATTTTCATGATCAAAGTGATTCCAGACATCGCTGCGCACAGTCAAATACATACCGTCTGGACTGCATGCTGTCACTTACCAATCAGACCTCAGGTGCCGCCCAAAATGCTGCAATAACCAATCATAGCGGGAATGATCGATCATATAAATATATTTATAATGTGTATGTATGTGTGTTGTTGTATTTTTCTCCCTGTCCTTGGACTGTTTTCCCGCTCTTGCCACATATGTGTGTCTTAAATACTCCCATAAAGCAGTTAAGCATACAACTGATAAACGCTTGCGCTCACAATCTGTCCTTTAGGAGGAACTTCACATAAAAACAAACACACGATTGGCTGGTACTCCAGTGTTCACTCCAGGTTTACTGCACCACAGCAGCTTCCTCCTTCGATGTTGTGATGACTGGCCCATGTATTTAACGCAGCCTTTGGGCTTGAAATACTTGTTAGTGCTCTTCTGGGCATAATTCACAAACATGTGTAAGTGTCAGGTGAAGGGAAAGATTGCTTTGGTGAGTCAGTGGCCCAGAGGCACGTTGATCCATCTGTGGCATCCACCATACCTTCTCTTCCTCATTTTTTTACTCCCTCCAGTAATTTCCTGCTTTCTGGGTCTGTGAGCACACGGCTTCATCAAAGAGCTCAATTTTGAAACCTCTATGTAAGGTTAAAGACATCCTGACCAGGTGTAAATCAAATACCCGCTGAAGCATTTAATGAGCCCGGTCAGGTTGGATATTCAATCAGCCCTCACCGCTAAACGACTGGAGTTGACCGAACCAGACTAATTGTTTGGTGCAGTTCAAAGACCTCTACTAATTGTTTTGGCTTACACAGCAGGGACCACAAATAAACTTTTCGGGGTATGCTAGCTAGGACTCAACCTCCCCCACTAGGTCAAAAGAGCCATTACGCTGAGCTGAGCTGGGTCTAATGCCGGCACAATGGTTCCATAGGATGCCAGCTTGAATGAATGTGTGCTTAAGTAATGGAACGGATTGAATTGGCCAGGAACTATTCTACTTTATCACCTGGTGAGAACTTAACAATGCACCACAAATAAGAGCTTATCTGTGGCTGTCCCTTCACCTCATTCAGCACGTCAGTCAGATACTCCCGAGCTTATCCCTCAGAAGACACGGCCTGTGTGATCGTGTGAAAAGAGAGCAAGCTTTTACCTGATACCTGACTTGTGAGTTTTGTGGGGCATGAAACCCAGTGTTTGGTCAGCTAATGGAGTGGACTTCAGTGTCAGTCATGCAGGGTTCGAATCAGTTGAGTATTCATGGGAATCAAAAGGAATTTCACTAAAAAGAACCCCACATGGCCGTCATTCATTCAGGTCATGTTGTGTAATCTTGATTCTTATGAGCTGATTGTTTTTAGAGAATCATTCAGGATTCTGACTACATGAACCGTTCTGTATGCTTTTGATTCATGCAAGAAATTATAAAAATATATTTGAGAATTGGACTAAAGTGGCTGTGCTGTATTTTTGATTAACTAAAAAGAACTGGCTTATAAGAGTCATATATCCAGGAATTAGGCTACAATGTATGTTATTGAGTCACTAAAAAGAACCGTTTGAAATCCGTTAATAGTACCAAATTTCATGAAAATCATTTGTTCTCCTAGTCTACGAGTAAATTTGATGTGGTGAGCATGTCATAGTGAGACTTTTTTACTTATGTAATATTCAAAGACTGCATAGCTAAACAAGAGGACAAAGAGTTATCACCTTTGACCATTGTATTCAACAAATCAATCTCCCCTGCCTGTGCCCAGAGATGAATCAGTTCCCCCCTCTGGCTCAAACAGATGTGTTTTATTAACGTGCTAGTTTGATTATAATCCCTGTAGGGATTTACATTCAACTTCCAGTGGTTTACCAAAAGATAGCACAATGATGCATTGTTCTACCACGCGGTCATGCTTTACATGTTACCGCCATGCTCATTTGTTTGTTTTCCATTTGTTGTATAGTTCTAATCTACACATTTAGCATAATAGCTGACTGTCACTGAAATCATGTCATAAAAAAAGATGCCACCTGCTCGATTTGAATCAAAGTGTTGAGAAATATGACTACAAACGACAGAATTTGCTGCATGCTCATACTCTTTATCACATGTCAGTTGTGTTTTTCTGGCAGAAAGTGGGCATTTTGAGAGTAAAGACCTTGATCTTTGCCTAGAACGTGTAGTGTGTTTTTGCAAAGACCAAAATTGACAGAAGGATTTCATCATTTCTGCCTTTAAATGTCAACTAGGAAGGACGGCTCATGCCAACTACTGATAATAAGCCATTTGAACTGTGTTAATGTCAATATGGCTCTGTTTACAACTGGTATTGAAATGCGTTTTGGTCTGTAGGATCATAAGTAGACGAGGGAGACATTCCCGTTTTCACCTGTTTTTTTAATTCGTCTCATTTGTCCACTTTCGACCACTTCTGACCTGATTTCTTCAAGTGGAGTGGCCCATAGGTGGGTAAATGTACGGTCTTTTTCAGATCTTTCGATCTAATGGATGAAATGAGCTCACGCAATTTACATACTGTATGATCACGACCGGAGACTACGTTAAAAACATACAGAGAGCAGCAGCTTTCGTTTTTGCTCTAAAGACCTTGCCAATCATGGAGAGTGTATGTTTGAAATCAGGAATGGTGAGAGAACATTGTGCTTGGTACATTTTTCGTCTTCATTCGACAGTTTAAATGCCGTCTGGCAAGCGCACTTCCCATAATGTTTACACGTTAGGTCAGTAGGCGGAGAGTAGGTTGTCTTTTTAGCTGAGATTCTACACTACAAAAGCAATCCGGTCAAATGCGTTTTCGACTACCTCTGGAAGTGGTCGAAAGTGGACAGGCTCAAAACGTTTTAGAATCCATTTACACCTGTTTAGCTCGTCCACTTGTGATCTGATTGACGAAAACGCTTCTTAATATCAGTTGTAAACTGGGCCTATGCCATTATCATCGTACAGCCTCTTTTTACAGCATACTAAATGTGTCAAGAAGAATGGACTTAACACATGTTCATTTCAGCTTATTATGAGTTTAAGGGAATTTCTTTGGAGCAAAGTTCTCCGCAGAATGTCATGCACGGACACAAATGAGCTGAAATTAGGAACAGAGAATCTGCAAAAGTCTTTTAACAGCTCCCAAAATAAAACTCTTGTGTCTGATCTGTCCTGTCAGAGCTCAGAGGCTGGTTTCGCTCCCTCTGACATGTAAAAAAAGGATAAGATCATCACAGAAAAGCAGCCCTGCCAAGTCTTTACAGCCAAAATTGGAATTGATTATTCTGGCCAACTGCAAACCAGGCATTTGAATGCTCTGCCTCTTCCATAAATGACTGGATTTGATCTTTTAAAGGGCCTCAACGCTTCATGGAGTGCTTTTTACCCTTTTATCAGATCCATGCTCCTTGCATAAGGATAGAGGTTTTCACTCCAGCATGCTTGTGGACTGTGGCAGAGAGCAATGCTTTGAGCGTGCTCATCTTGTCTGTTTTAATGAATGGGCGTTTCCGCTAATGCTTTGAATAGATCCATGCTGGACGAGTAAATAATGACAGACCTCCGGGCCTCTGGAGTGGACTCCACACTAAATTATCCCCCATTTGCTTATGTCTGTTTATCTAATTGAATGGATGAGCATGGTTCATAAGCACGTCCATAATATGTTTCACTGTATGTCAATAGAATGATGGCTTTCTCTCACTTATGTTTAGCTTGTCGCTATTTTTGCTAGTGTAAAATGTGTAGCGTTGCCCCAATATGTGTTTTATGGCTCATTAACTTCGAAGGATTGATGAAAAATAATCAAGTATATCATCCTGTTGTTTTAACAAATCTCTTTCGTTAATCTCAATTTCAGTTTGATTGATTATATATTTGTTTCACTAGTTTAGTCCAGGCGTGCTTTTTGAGCGAATCGTCTTGTAGCATGCAGCAACAAGTTCAAAATCTCTAGATGAGTAGGGATTTAACCATGAGCCGTTGAATAAATGGATTCATTTTTTTAGCAAACATACGAGCGGTTGTACCAGGCCGTGTTTTGTTTCCCAGTTGGAAACCTTTGTGAAGAACAAAGTCCCCTGCTGACAGATCACTTGACTGCTGGATTGAGAGAGCAAGTTGAGAGGTAAAGAGTGAGAGAATGAAAATTGAGTAACAAGACAAGATAAGGCCAAAAAGGGGAACGTGAGGCAAAGAAAAAGGAGAAGAAAACTGAAAATAAGAAAGAATGATTAGGAGTCAACAGCGTCTTTCTCAGACAGCAGCTGTTAAAAGCAAGGTGTGACTTTGACAGTCTCCAGGAGACTAGGGCTCAAATAAATTAAATTAGAGAAATTATTTTTCTGTGAAATATATATTTGGAAACAATTACTCATTCTAGAATGATTGGGGTTAATTTGTTTGATTATAATTGTGATTTATCAAATAAAAGGAAAATTACAATAACAATGTACTGTAAAATAAAACATTTAGTAGGCGTATTTAATTAAATAAATCTGTAAAATTACAATACTAAAATTTACATCTTAATTTCTTCATTTTCAAACATTAAACCATCAAGCTTTTTATCGTAATATTGCTTAATGGGATATTCAGATCACAAAGGCTGCAATTCAATTCAATATATGCTCTGTCGGTTTCAGAGTGAAGCGCAGCACTATGTTGATTTACACGCATGCAGCTCACGACAAGTATATTAACTAAGCTGCTCTGAGATAACAATATATCATGAGCTCGCATGTAAATGAGCAATCTTCAATCTGAAACTGACAAAGAGAGCATATTTTTATTTAATGATCATCCCATTTAGCCATATCGTGATATCAGATTTATTTCGATAAATTGTGGAGCTCTACAATAGGCTCTTCAAGTGTTCTTCGACACATCCACAAGCAGCCAGGCACCAGGACTGTTTGGTGACTGCCAGCCTCTAATCCCACATTATTGTCAGCTTCTCTAATTCTCCCCAGACTACTGACCTTCATGACCTAGTAATCTAAGAAAGGCGCATAAACACAAGAATCGGGTTGCTTTGCGACGTGCTGAATAAATGTAAAGGTGGTGCACACCACAATCATACATGTATGCATATGAACATATACAACATTGCTGAAAATTCTGTGAGGTCAAAAGTCACATTATTTTCGTCAAGAGGCAGCTGAAGGGTGGCAGTGTGGAGCATTGTCGTTCCAGAAATTTCACGTACGTGATCGCAACAGTACCGGGGCTCGGAGGTTAACAGAGAGTTTTGGAAGCTGACATTTGGCCGTATAGATCTCCTTTCACTCATATCAAGCTTTTTGGAGGAGACGCCAAAGGCCACAAAGCTATAAAGCACCAAAGGTGGGGCGCGGTAACCCTATCACCGCAGCATTGTGCCCCACACAATGAGAGCTGCTTAATGTGTCAAAGAGGAGAGACGCAGGATATTTTTGTGTGATATTTTTCGGCATTCTTTGAAATAATACTCAAAATACTTTTATTTTTACTTTTATTACCTCCTTTTAATACAGGAAGTAATTTTCCTGGTTCAATATGAGTTAACTTCCATTTACAGCACATAATATGGACAATTTATTTCGATTTTTCCCTCTTTTAAAAAAAAATACAAAAAAGTTACGATGGAAGTGAATGGGGCAATTGTGTAATCATTAAAATACTGTTTCAGTACTATAGCCACCTGATGTTAACTATTTGCAAAGTAATGATTTTAGTGTGAAAAAATCACTTGCTAACATTCTCTGTTTAATATCTAATTTTACAACTTTGTTGTAATGCAATGTGATAAATCCTGAAATTACTAAAAAGTTGATTTAAACAGTTTTAATGGGAGAATTCATTCAAATGAAAAGCTTCACAACATTGCTTTTAAGTCCTGCAAAAATTGGCTCCATTTACTCCTTACCGTGACTCCTATTTTTGCAGTTTTTAAAGAAAACTATGGGCAAGTTACAATATTTTGTTGTTCTAATCCTGCAGGAATGAGTCCTAAAACCATGAAATGGACCCAAGTCAGTGTGTGTTTTTAAATGGGCTTTTGGTTAAATGCCTGAAACAGTTATCGGTTATTATACCCTAGTCACGACTTTTTAGCATTTGCAAAATGGGACTACAGTGGTTAAACGTCATCTCACCAAACAGGAAAACTTATTTAGGCCTACTCACTAGTCTGATTTTACAGTCCTTGTTTTGTTCATAATCTCACTCCTTCAATCTTAAAAGTAAAGATTGAATGAGATGGTGATCTTAAAGTCATGCAGATGTATTGTAACTTTAGCTTTTTACTTGGTGTGAATATCTTGATAAACAGAACGTGTGAGAATCATACATTTTTGTTGGTCACAAAGCTTATTTTATCTAGTGATCCAAAAGCCAATGGAAACCCTTTTGGGTCTTTGTAGAATCAACCAATCGTTTGGGTTGGACTACACATATATGTCATCCCTGCAGCACTGTATAGGCATTATACCACAGATGCAGTTGATTAAGTTTAACTTGTATTGAACCCCGAATATTCCCTTTAATAAGTGAAGTGAGAAATGATGAGAGCAAATCTTCGAAAACCTTGCAAGACACCCGGGTTGGTGGAGGAGCCTCGGGATCAGAGCAACAAAAGCTTGTCAAAACACTGCCCAGGTTTTTCAATTTCAACCCTTGATCCTTGCAGTACCGTGTGCTAAGCGGTGGAATGTCTTCCTTTTCAAAAACAAACCAAAACGTGTGGTTTATTTGCTTTGAAAATAACCCCACAAACCTTTTTTTTCTCTCCTTTTAAACAAGCGTTGACTCTCAGGGGTGTGCTCAGCTGGTGATAGGTCAGGCTTCATAGAGCCCCCCGAATCAATGCCAAACCACGGTGCTTACTTACGAATGCTTACGCAAGTCCTATTGAAATACGTGGCAGCTCAGCCGTTATGATGGATAGCGATGGGCTTATATAACCCTGCAAAGCACACTTGCACATCAAAGGCATCTTGTGCACAGTTTGATGATTTCCCTGGTCGCTTCATGCTACATGTGTCTCACTTTCTCTTGTTCTGTCGTCCCCTCAATAGAGGTCCAGAGAAGTCCTCTGCCTTGAGGGAATAGGATAAGCTGGCCTGTAATCCCCCCTCATCTTTGCTGGCTTTTACACCTGTATACCGATTCTGTGCCTCTAAGCCAGCCCGCTCTGCCCTGTAATGAGAGCAGGGCCCGGCGCTCGTTCGGCCTGATTTATCGTCTACCTGTATTGTTCTCTGCGTCTTCAAAGCAAGCCCTTTGAGACATGCCCTCGAAATGAAGCAGCAACCGCAGTATCCCACTGACTCATGCGTCTTATTCACATCACCAAAGAAAGAGTGAGAACTTTTCTGGCACAGTATGGAGTGTCCTTTTTATGCCTGTCTGATTTTTCATGGGTGTGATTTTAGTGTTTTTGTCAGGGTGCCTTCACCATACAGTGTAACTTGAGAAGAGTTTGAGTGAGCACGGTGTTAATCATTAACCGCCTGTTCTCTGTGCTCCAACAGGCATTTTAGTCATGGCCTATGGTGCCAGGGTCTGGTTTCATTAATTATTAATGACTTCTTTACTTTCATACCAGGGTCTGTGACCCTTTGAGCTTGACCAATGTGTAGCCCTCAGGTGCCCCGTTCCTTTTCAGGTTACTCTAGGTAAACTCTAACTTGGATAAACTCATTATTTTTCATACCAAATCTGCATGACATAGAATATGCTTTTGAATATTGGTTACCAAACAGTTTTGGTGACCGTTGACTTTCATTGTGTGGACATTTCTCAGAAAATCATCTTTTAGGTTTCACAGAATAAATAGTCATACAGGTTGGGAAGAACATTAGGGCGAGTAAATAATGACAGAATGTTCATTTTTGGTTGAACTGTCCACTTAATTTTCCCTTTAAATTACCTGTTTACTCATGCAAATGCTGCTCCAAACCTGAATGCTTTCTTCAAACACAAAAGATTAATCTTTATAGTATTATTAAAATCAATGTGTATTGGGATTGATAAGCTCAAAAGGAAGGGAAAAATCATCATAAATGAATCATGGCAGTACTTCATATTGGTCTTGTTCACTATATTCCAAAACCTCCTATGTATTGAGAGAAACTGAAATTGAGTCATTATTCTTGAAAATCACATATTTTTGGCACGTTCATGAGTGCTCATGAGAGAAGTCCAATTTATGAATGAATCATATTTCTGTTCTTCTTAATGAATCAGTTGATCCAGTTTTCAAATATAGTCTGAATGATTCGTTCTCAAATTGGACTGCTACTGTTCAAAAGTTTGGGGTCAGTGTAAGATATATTTTTAATACACCTTTATTCAGCATGGATGCATTTAATTGAACAAAAGTGGCAGTAAAGATATTTACTAAAGATTTCTGTTTAAGTAAAATGCTGTTCTTTTGAATTTTATATTCATCACAGTATCCTGGAACAAAATCTATCATAATACGTTTTCCTAAAAGGGGAGTTATCAGGGAAAACAGGATTCACAACACATGACATTCACAATACAAAGCTTTTTCCTCTGTGCCTATTTGGTTTCATCAACTTGGCTTGCCCTGATCAATGACACAGTGAAATATGCCAATCATAACAGAGAGACAATACAGTACATGATATACAAAACAGTCTTAAAGGTACAGTTTGCAGAAATGGATCGTTAATTCTGAGGGTTATGTAAAACCTTATTATAACTGTTGGACTTCAAGGGGGGAAAAACGCTACAGAAGTGACCTCTTTAATATCTTGCAGACCATACAGCCTCTCTGAAACTTCCAAAACTCCACAGGTTGTAGAGATTGCTGCCAAACAAAGCTGGCCTCAATCGGAGCTCTAACAGAGCAACAGCAAGCCCAACGTTCCTCACGGTTTCCCATGAATTCCTGCCATCTGTGAGCACAGCCGTCAGAATGCGGCAAGGATGATCCAAGCATCATGGGAGAAAACACTCAACTGCATTGGCCAGGATGAAACAGTAGATGCCGAGCTTAGATAGAGCTTTACTGTGTGGGGCCGAAGTCACTTTTTTCTACAAGCATCTAACTCACAAATTGCTTTTGGCATGGAGAACTTGAGGCCAGTCCTCTGTAAAAAAAAAAATGGCAGTGCTGCAAAATCTAAATTCATCCACAGATTATTCTGTGCCACCAATATGGTATTGAGAGCTTCTGGTTTTTGCCAGGTTTAGAACACCACTTGTTTAAATTGTCCATGTGTTTC